>MU223756.1:330339-363455 GCA_018584345.1 Thuja plicata
AATTTAAATGAGGTTTAGAAGAATTTTAGAGAAAATGGAGGGATTAAATAAATAAAATTTATTTAAAAAGAAATATGGAGGAAACATATATTAAAATAAATTTTAATATATTGGGGATAGTATTTAAATTAAATTTAAATACAAGGTGATGAATTTATTTAATAAAATTAAATAAATAGTCGAATATAACAAATATAGTTAATCTATAAGAATTAACTATATTGTTATAGGCAATATTAATTAAATTAATATAGAAATGAAAAAGGACAATTTAGGGTGTCTACAACATTCTTTCTCGACTTCAAAATTGGCTATACCCTATTTTCCTACATCCTCTCATTGTCTGGCACTTGTGGTCTTGATCTAGGCCCTGATTAGAGGGTATAGATTGGCTTAGACAATTTATACCTAGGTATAGATCATCTTAGCCGGTCTATACTTGGGTATAGATTGATTTGGGTGATGTATACCTTGAAGATTGGGCTCAAATTTGAATTAGGTCCTTGTCTTGGCAATTCAGTAGAGGGTTTGGACTTACAGTTGACCTAGATGAGTTTTAACCCCTAAAATGTTGGATGAGATATATAAACACCCTATATCTCCCCATTTTATATCGATTACTATCCTCAAGAATTCATGATCAACAATGCAATCAATTGGCATCCAAGAATTCTCAAGGTCTTCAAGCATCGAAGTCTTCAAGTCTTGAAAGCATTCTTTGTCTTCATCAAGCATTGTGGAAAACTACAACATCTATTTCAAAAGGATTATCTTTCATGATTTCCTTTTTTTTTATGTGGATTCCAATCTATTTCATCAACATTTGTGATCACATCCAAAGAGGCATTGCATCATCAAGGCATGAGGTAATTTACAATTCTGATCTAGCTTCTATTTCATCTTTCATTTATGTAATTTCATTATATTTTCAAGTTTGATGACTAAAAAATGGTTTGACAAAGGAAAACCCTTTTTACCAACCTTATTTCTCATTTTTCTATGTACAAGAATAGCCTATAGAGTTGTCAAAAATTTTATGAGAAGACCAGGAACAGTCAGAGAAATCCTAAAAGTTTTGGGTAGAAACTTGGGTTGTAGCCAGCAAAGCCAGCCTATACCTGGCTATAGATTGTAAAAGTTGATATATAACCTTAGAAATAGCCTCAGGTTTGACAGGAAGGAAAGATACAATATTGAGATATCATAAAATTTGATACAAGTACTTTCAACATTGCAACTATCAGTTAGTCGGATTTGAAGTTTCTCATTTCCTATTTTGTTTCTAGATCAATTTAAATCTTTCCTAATCTAAATTTATATTTTTTTTTTTTATCATTTTCCATTTCAAAACACATATTTAGCAAAGGATTATTGTCCTTATTTAGTGCTTGAGTCACCTATTCAACCTAATGGGGGCATCTTCCTTATGAATGTGCAATCTTGAAAAGGAGAGGTGATCTATCCTATTTGCATTGCTTCCTTTTACATATTGTATATTTTGGTGAGCCCAAATCATAACATTTCCACTTTTTATTTGGATGTCTATATCTATTTTAATTTAAAAGAAATATTTTCATTTATTGTTTATGCATTTGAATTGATGAAACAAAAAGACAAAAACAAAATTTCATATTATTTCATGCATGTTTTTATTTTAGATTAGTTTAAAAATCCATATATTTTCTCAAGGTGATAGTGGCTTGGCCTCCTCTTTATCACTTTATTACTCTCTTAACGACCCTCCATCCATGGGGACATATCAGTGTCAAATGATGTTATGAACCCTTCTCTCAATAATGTTAACGCTTCTCTGAATAAGTGCCTCCCCCATGAGAATACCTTGGTGAAATTTGTTTATTCCCCTCATGATACCTTGCCTTCCATTAATTTAAATGAATTTCCCTTTATTAATGGTGTTTTAATGAATTATTATTATTTATCACCTAAATTGTGCTCTATTTCAACTCTCAATGATCTCCCTATTTGGGATGAACCACGAGATAATGGTATTGATTATTCTCTCTCTCATGTAGCAACCTCGATAAAAGAGGATGATATTGTGGTTAACATTTATTCTACTCCCTCTAGAGATGACACATCCATGCATTATTTTTATCATTCTCCTAATATGTACCCCCTTTGTGGGGATATTTTGGAGCAAGAGGAAGATATTATGAATGCCTTTCTTAATATTACCTGACATATATTTGGCATCCCTTTTAGATATGAAGCATTGATGGAAATATATACTCCACATTCTAATTATTGTTCTAATCATAAGGATTCCTTAGAAGAAGTGGATAATATCATTACTACTTTCCTTGAAGCTCTCTCTTATAGTGATAAAAATATGAACAATCAAGAGGTTGATCAAGTCAATGTTGTCAATATTTTGGGCACTAAAATACCTAAGCTTGTTGTACATATTCATCAAGATAACCTTACACCTCAAAATAAACTAACCATTATCGTGAAAATTTCTCAACAACCTGATTATCATGTATTTTCTCACACTTGTAACACAAGAAAAAATAGACAACCTACAAGTTTAGTTGTTCCTCCTTCTCTTCCTTCTCAACCAATGCTTTCTCCTGCACCCTGTCTTCCCCAAAATCTTGGAAAGGAAGATGATTTAGTAGAACAAATCCATACTGCTCCTACCAATATCTCCCTTTTGAATCTCCTTCAAACTTAACCTATATATCATGAAGATTTACAACAAGCCTTGATAAATGTGAATATCCCACCTCCTATGCAAGACAATATAACTTCCATATTGGAATGCATGAACAGGAACAATAAAAAAGCTCAAATTGTGTTTTCTCAAGATGAGTTACCTCCTAAAGAAATTCAAGATCAACATGATTCCCTTATTTTTTTGTCATTATCAATGATAATCTTATTCAAAGAACTTTAGTTGATAATGGATATGGTCTTAATGTGTGCAACATTAATTTGTTGTATAAAATTAAGGTGTGTGTTTCATTAATTAAAATTGATTCTATTCTTATCCATGGATTTGATAATATTGCTAAACAAACCTTGGGTATTATCACTTTACCTCTTGTATGGGGAAAAGAGGAAGCAATGACATATGTAGGCAAAATCACTTCTCCTTTTCACCAATCACAACTTTTGGAAGTAAAATTCCCCACTATGTTCAAGAGGTGACTCAAATGCTAAGTGATAAAATGATAGTTCTCTAACATATAGAATTAATTAAAATGATAATGAAATGTAAATGTAATTAAATTGATTAGACAATTTACAGAAAACTAGAAATAATAGACTGATACGGGTAGGTAGTGAGCAAAAAAGTACAAAAATAGAAAGAAGATCATAGAACATATAGGTATGTGTGAAATTTGAGTAGAAAATGGTAGGGATAGGTCAAACATGACCTATACCTAGGGAAAATTAGCTAATAATGTCCTATAACAAGTAGTTTTGACTGAAATTTTATGGGTCTATCTGACTGTGTCTGATCTTTGTGATCCCAATTTGGTGGCTCCGCAACCTATTCCTACACACATAAAATGGGCAAAAAGGTTGTATAAAGGGGTTTTCCTTGGTCAAAACTCAGTTTAGGAATCAACCTTGAACATGGAGATAATTTTCATAAATGAAAGTATGTCAAAAGGACAATAGTAGATTTACCTTGCATAAACCCTCATGGTTGGATGTAGAAATCACTCATGCCCATGAAGATTCTTGAAATGTGCTTTAAATCCAAAGATCTAAAGTTGGAATGGAATGTAGAATCAAGGATACCCTTACAAATGAATAGATCTAAGAATCCCTCTCCGAGATCTTGAATGTAGATATGCTTGATAACACTTGAAAATGAGAGAGAAGAAGGATGGAAGGATGGATCTTCTTAATTAATTGAGAATTCCTCTACTTGGCCATCATGGGAGAGAAAATTGCATCAATTTGAGAAGACTTGAATGATCTTGAAGAATTGAACACTTGGAGACCTTGATCTTGGATGCTTTCCTTCAAATCTTAAATCCAAATGCACAATTACTCTCGCTTGCTTGAAAATTTTGATCACTTGATTTCCCAAAAGTTGTAGATTATATATGCATATGAAAATGAGGAGAGATAAGGTCTTTTTATACTTACTCCATCATTTGGGGATTCAAAAATGATCCAGGTCGACCAAAAAATCAAAACTCCTGTTAATACCCTGATATTGGGCCTTGGTTCAAATTTGGGCCCCAATTTCTAGGTACATGTTGCCATTGGTGAACTGTCCTAGGGACATGTCACCATTAGCAAACTGTACCCTGAAGAATGGTCCAAAATTTAGAGGGGACTCCAAGATAGAGGAAAATAAGTGGAGGAAGAAAAGATAGGTTGCTAGGATCAAGCATAATGAGCATTCTAACCTTGAAATCACCAAAATAAACTCTAATAGGTCCTAATAAAGTAGCCAATTATGGGTACTAAATTTTTAGGACTATACTCCTCTTAAAGTAGGTCATGTTATTTTACCCACACCTATTCATGTCATGTTGGGTGCTCTTAATTAAAATCTTCTATTAGGGCGACCATGGTTACATGCTATGCACATTATTTCTTCAACACTTCATCGCAATGTGAAGTTCATTCATAACAACATCATGTATACCCGTGTTGCTAATGATAATATCCAAATTTTATTACAAACTAAATCTGATTCTCCAACCATTCCTACACTATTTAAACAAAACATATTTTCTCCTTCTAAAGATACTTCTTTTCCTACAAGTGCCCTTTTAGAATATTATTGGGATCATTAGAATTTACACCATCTTTTATGGGTGAATACAAAGTTGCTAATTTCAACATAGGACCCTTTAAAGGTCCTAGTGTATCATTTGTTCAACATGATTGTACTAACATTTCAAATACTAACCTTCAACATGGTTTAGGGTGTATGCAACAAAGCTTTGAGACTCATGAAAAATCTATGGAAGTGTTCAATCTAAAACCCACTCCTTTGTCAACTCCTTTATCATCTAGCATTCCTTCAATGTCAACCTTTAATAAAGAAATCATTTTCTTTATCCTTCTCCGTGCTAAGTTTCTTAGTTAACATAAAAGAAAGAAGAAGCATAGTAACAACCTTATGATTCTTCCTTTTTCATGTATCATGGATATCACGATCACTCTACTAATGATTGTCAAGTTTTTTATTTCAAAATTCATAAACTCATTGATTATGATATCATTCATATAACGGGTTTTAATGAGTTGTTTTTCAATTATGATTACTTTGAATATCATTTAAGTTCATATTATGTTGCTCCACACTATGTGACACTTTTAGTCTCTCTATTGGGGGCTCATTGTCATTCATGGTGGTACAATTTCAGGTGCAATCATACTTTGCGAGTAACATTAGATGTCATCTTTCTCCTTATCTTTGTCTGTGCACTTGAGGGGCAAGGGTAGTATATCAATCTCTCATCCTTCTCTTAAGGATCCACTTTTCCATTGGTTAAGTAGCATTTCTTTATCTTGTGATATCTAATCTTACATAGAAATGTTGGTTTATATTAGGGATTATCTCTTATACAAGAGGTATATATCCCTGATCATAACCTCTTCTTTGTTCTCAATTGGGTATCCATGGTAAAAACATCGCTTAATTAGGGGCTAAAAGTGTTTCATCCTTCCTTAAGAATCTATTTACCTAGCAATAGGGAAGGTGTTAAATCTTCCCTTTTTGTTCCAAATATATTTTCAACATCCTTCAAAAGGATCCCTTTACACTTGTTGCATGGTATTTATTTGCATTCATCACTTCCCTGACCTCATAAGAGTTGTGACCTCTTTGGATTGAATTGGGTGTTTGATACAGAGCATCCACAACCAACACACAATCCAAGATTACTAACTGACCCAAACTCCACTCAAGGTTCACAATCTGACAAATGAGGAATATAACAATATTAATCACCCTTCCCTTTAATACAATTTGATCAGCAATATCAATACCAATAGATCCATTTGCACTCCAATGCAACAATGTGACTTCTCATGCCTACAAGGCTTACTACACTTCAAAACATCTTAGGTACCAAACAACCCTTCGTATTCTCTAGAGTATAGTTTAATATCATAGAACTACTATTTTGATACAAAACCATATTCAAGGCATACTAGTCTTAACAAGGAACCAACTCCATTTACAAGTCCAAGGTGATACATAGATCCTCTCTAGTAGTGTCACTTCATATATATGACAATCAAACTTCCAACCATTATCATGAGACTCAAAAAGACAAACAATGGCATCAAAATTTTAGATAATTTTTGAGTGCAATGGAACAAACATCTTTGTTTGGTAACAACATCCCAAAGATCATATTTATAACGCACTGTTAAAATCAGTCTTACAAGCCTTTATGTGTGCACCCTTCGTGATTGCCTTCAACATTTTTGATTCAAGACTCCCAAGAAAATTCAAGGATACAAATAGACTTCCATGTAAATAGTTACATGGCACTTGGAAATTTACAAGCAATTAAGAACCACAACATTAAAAAGAATCAGATTTAAATAGTTTATTGTCAAGAATCAAATTTTCATGACTCACTATGAGGAAAGACAAATAGGGCTATTAAAATGTTATTTTTAGTTGTTGTTTATTGAATGAAACTTTTATCAAGTATCTATATACAAGGTAGAATCAATCATAGTTTCTAAAAATAAGAGACAACTTCCAATAATAAAAGAAAATATATCCAACCGTGATTGTCACTGTTTTAGGATAGCTTGACAGATATCTTAATAAATGAGGTTAAAAATAATGTAAAATCCTTGGAATTAAACAGGAAATGATTTTTTGTATTATACATATAAGCACTTCCTTTCACCAAATAATAGAATTTTCTACCGTACAAAGTCAAAGATACACAATTTCAAATGCTCAATGGTTACCCTAGGTTGTCACAGACCTGCTTTTTGAAAATTTGTCATATCTTCCTCCTACCTTAATTTATTGGCATAAAACCACTTAAAAAATATTTTAGACACATATTATTATAAATTCCAATCATTTTCCCATCAGGTTCAATCTGTCTCAACAAGGAATAAGTGACTATTACAAATAAAAATAGTTAAAAACATGGAACAATCCTCTTTTCCATTCATTGATCTTCTTTAAAAGTGCATACCTTGATATCCCTTGACCAAAATAGGTTATTTATGCATCCTTTAACTAATAAAAACTTATTTTGATCAACAACCCAATTGGTTGATCAATTAAGACTCAATTTAACAACTTTTGTGCAAAGTTGCAAAAGTTGTCTAGCAACCTATTGTCAACTTTTTGCAACTTTTTACATATTGAGATCAAAAGTCTCAAATTATCCCTAAGACCTATTATAAATTTAAAATATGACATTTAGACTCATTTTACATCATTTCTACCCTTATTGGTAAATTCCACATCCTTTGACCTAGTTTGACCAACTCAGGGTCTCAAGGGTCACTATGTACCTAATGGCTTTAAAAGCCTTACAAAATGATTCAAATGAACACATTAACCTTATTTATTTTTGAAAATATATGATATGTCCTAATATTTTCCTTAATACATGAATTGGACCAAAATTGGTCATGGCATCTCCAAGTGTTCTTGGTGCTCCTGCACCATACTCCCCCTAAAAAGAATTCCAAGTCTCTTGGAAATGGGGTGTAAAAATCTTCATATTGTTGATCATCTCTCAAGTTCCCAAAAGATCTTCCACCTATTTTTCCTTTCCATTCAACTAGGTACTTGAAAAATGTACCCAATCTTGATCCTTCATCACCTTTAGCCTTCATCTTAACTCTTAGCTTGTCAATCCTCTTTCCCAAGCATATGGACCTGTGGAAAAAAAATTTGCACCGTTTCCAACTTGTCTTCCTTGGATCCTTCATAACAAAGAACATAAAAACAACCTTATGAGAAAAAAACAATGGGTTAGCATCAAAATACTACATAGGAACAATGCTCTTCTTTTCATGTGTGCTTGGTAAATCTTGCCATCTTCCATCCACCTCTTCAAACATCTAGTTTCTCTCAACAACATGAATGCAACTATATACATCATTAACATCATCATACCCACAGACTTATTCTCCTAGTACCATCACCTCTATTGGTTCACCTCTACCCTTACTTATTCCCTCTCCCTCAAGAGTTGCATCCACCATCCATAAATCAAGTTCATCAGTTTTGATTTGTGTTTTTGCATCTTCTTCTTTTCCTTCTTCATTATTCTCGCTACCCTTTTCTATCACGGGCTCTTGTCCCTCTAACTCTATCATTAGTCTTCTTCTTTTCACTAGCCTTTGAATAGGCCATACCATATTCCTTTTTATGGTCAAGTGCAAACTTTTAGCTATCTTCAACAATATTTCTCCCAAGATTTTGAAATCTTCTGCCAACCTCTCAATCTCCCTTTTTCCTTTCTCTATGGACTCTAACAACTTATTCTCCCTTTATGCATTTTCCTCCATGGCTTGCCTCAATCTTTTTATCTCATCTTGCCTCATTTCCTCGTCCCTTTTCACTTTTTCTTTCCTTTTCCTACTCTTCCAATAGGTCTTCAACATACTCACCAACTCTCTCTCACTAGGCTTCATCTTTCACCTGCCTCACCTAGGTCTCTCCTCTTTACCTATTCTTTTGGCCACCACTCATTGAGTTATCTCCTCAACCTGCACAACCACAAACTCAACTGATGTGGATTGCCTCCTTCGGCACTCTATCCACACACTTCATATTTTCTAGCTCTAAGACAAATGTGACATAGAGCATCCATAATCAAAACACAATCCAAGGGTACTAACTAACCCAAACTCCACTCAAGGTTCAAAACATGACAAATGAGGCATCTAACAAGATTAATCACCCTTCCCTTTAATACAATCTCATTAGTAATATCAATACCAATAGATCCATCTTCACTCCAAAGAAACAATATGACTTATCATGCCTACAAGGCTTACTACACTTCAAAATATCTTAGACCCCAAACAACCCTTCTTATTCTCTAGAGAAATGTTTAAGATCATAGAACTATTATTCTGATACAAAACTAGATTCAAGGCATACTAGCCTTAACAAGGAACGAACTCCATTTACAAGTACAAAGTTATGCATAGATCATCCCTAGTAGTGTCACTTCACATATATGTCATTCAAACTTCCAACCATTATCATGAGACTCAACAAGAAAAAAAATGGCATCATAATTTTAGACAATTTTGGAGTGCAATGGAACAAACATCTTTATTTGGTAACAACACCCCAAAGATCAGACTTATAACCCATTTTTAAAATCAGTCTTACAAGCCTTTTTGTGTGCACCCTCCTTGATCACCTTCAACATTTGTTGAGTCAAGACTCCTAATAAAATTCAAGGATACAAATAGAATTCCATGTAAATAGTTACATAGCACTTGGAAATTCACAAGAAATGAAGAACCACAACATTGAAAATAATCAGATTTAAACAGTTTACTGTCAAGAATCAGGCTTTGATGATTCACTGTGAGGATAGACTAATAGGGCTCTTGCAATGTCATTTTTAGTTGGTCTTTATTTAATGAACCTTATATCAAGTATCTATACACAAGGTAGCATCAATCATAGTTTCCAAAAATAAGAGACAACTTCCAATAATAAAAGAAAACATATCCAACTGTGACCATCACCATTTTAGGACAGTTTGATAGAGATCTTAATAAAAGAGGTTAAAAATAATGTAAAATCCTTGTCATGAAATATGAAAGGATTTTTTTGATCAATTAAAATCTCATATGCCAATTGGAACCCTTAAACATATCTGCAATCAACAAAACATTCTAATTTTGTTGTCACGATCTAGGAAAATCATGTAACAGTCATGCTAGGGCCTGCTTGAAATCATAGAAAACCTTATTTATTTAACCTGCCACTTTGGATTATTCAAGTAAACATGGAAACACTTCATTTCACCAAATAATATAATTTTCTACTGTACAAAGTCAGAGATACACAATTTCAAATGCTCACTAGTTACCCTAGGTTGTCATAGACCCACTTTTAGAAAATTTGTCATATCTTCTTCCTACCTTAATGGATTGGCATCCAACCACTTCCAAAATATTATAGAAACATGGTATTATCAAATTCAATTAGTTTCCCATCGGGTTCAATCTGTCTCAATAAGGAATAAGTGACTAGTACAGAGAAAAATAGTTTAAAATATCGAACAATCCTCTTTTCCATTCATTGATCTTCGTTAAAAGTACATCCCTTTCTCTCCCTTGACCCAAAGAGGTTATTTATGCATTCTTTAACTGATAAAAACTTCTTTTGATCAACAACCCAATTGGTTGATTGGTTAAGACTCAATTTGACAACTTTTATGCAAAGTTGCAAAAGTTGTCTAGAAACTTGTTTGTCAACTTTTTACATATTGAGACAAAATGACTCAAATTATTCCTAAGACCTATTATACATGTCTAATATAAAATTTAGACTCATTTTACATCATTTCTACCCTTATTGGGAAAGTCCACATCCTTTGACCCAGTTTGACCATCTCAAGGTCTCAAGGGTCACTATGCACCTAATAGCTTTCAAAGCCTTACAAAATGATTCAAATGAACACATTAACCTTATTTATATTTGAAAATATATATGATATGGCCTTATTACATTAATTGAAAAAAAATTGGTCATGACATATCCGAGTGTTCCTGGTGCTCCTACACCAGTGTTTCTTGTGGGATACCTCCTTGTTGTTAAATGTTCTTTATTCTTGTTCTTATTTTCCTTGATATGTCAAAATAGTCCTCTTTTTCCATCTGAGGGGGGAGGCATATATGGCATCCTTATTGCAAAAATTCTATTTATTTTAAGCATTTAAGGTAGAGTACACTAGCATAATACAACTTGTTAGGGCCAAATCACACTCCTTTATACATTTTTAGCATATTTTCTTGGATAAATTATTTTCCTTGGTTGTCCTCGGGATTGGTTGAACTACCATAAAACAACTTTATAGCCCATTTGACCTATCCTTTACATACATTTTCAGGATTGGTTGACTAGCATAACACAATTTGCTAGACCATTCAACCTCACATTTGCATAGATCTTTATGAGTTGAGTAGAATTCACTATACCATCAACTCCCTCTTTACATTCTCTTTTATGGGTGGAAATAGCATAACACAATTTGCTAGATTATTTCTGATAGAAACACTCAAGGTGTGCTTGCACAAGCCTATCTAGGACACTCCCTATTCCTAGCCTTTGTTGGCACTATCAGATTTTGGAAAAATTTGAATTGACCAAGTTGAAATTTCTCAAAGGCACAAAGTTTTGCCTCAAAAAGCTTGTGGAGAAGGCTTACTTTGAATGATTGTAAAAAGATATTTGATGTTTTTTTATGAGAAACCACTTGGAAAGTATGTTCAGCACCTATCATGGAGTAAATATAGTGGGTTACAACTTTTAAATGTCATATTTGATGTGTTTTGAAGATAGCCATTTGGAGGTGTTTACCTAAATCTGCATTTTGCACATGTTTCCAATTTTATCTAAGTGACCTACTTTGCAGGCTTGTATATTTGGCCGGATTAAGACTCATGATGTAAGGATTATTTTGAGGTGTTGTAGGCATGAGAGAGAATCTCAATTTCTATTTTCAGATACATGTGAGTACAAATGCTAATTTTTTCAAAGCATTTTCGTTTGCATTTTATTCTGGTTTCCTGAATGTCAAATGCAGAATTTTGAAATGTCCTACTTTGAGGTCTTCCAATTTGAACCCAGTTGAATACCATGTAGAATTAAGTGTTCCCCTGTATTTCAAACATGAAAATGTACCTCCATGTAAATTATTAGACTCTGATCAATCTAGTTGACCACTTTGCTCAGCCCTTTCCAAAACCAATTTCTGCATGTTCATTGTGTTTGAGTTTCGGAAGTAGTTGAAGTGCTAACTTTGAAGATTAATTCTAGTTGACCTATTGACCATCAGAGAAATCTAGTTGGAGTTTCATAATCCCTGTGTGAAAGTGAATCTATATCCAAGGTCCCCGATCATAAGGTGTGCATTTGGTGAGTTTGTGAAATCAGAACCAAAGGTGTTTAATGCAGTTTCCTAGTATGGGCAGAATTGATTTTGCAGAACAGTCATCTTCAGAGGTTTGTAACTTTGTATTGAATGATTATTTTGAGATAAGAGTTGTTTCTTTGCACTCCTTGTATGTAAATCTACTGCTAGGATCAGGGGTTGGGCCTCAAATCATGGATTTCTATTTTTGCAAAGGCAAATCCAAATGAAATTTATGATGTTTTCACATCTGCATCTGCACAGTCTTTCAAATTTGATAAATTTGATTAGCTATATCTCACACGAGGATTTAAATCAAGCAAAACTCTCTTGCATGCGTACTCTTTGTACTTGAATGAATGCCCATGCCAAGTGACAGCTTACCAATGAGTGTTGGATATTTTTGCAGGACGATGATTAAATGGGTTTCAATGTGGTTCTGGTACACTTGATTGTAAAAGTAATGAAACACCCTACTTTGAATCTCAATATCTCACAACCTTGAAAGTGTTGCGCAATTATATTTGACATCTATACAAAAATAATGAAAGTGAGTATGTGTTTCAGATTGTAGAGATTCAAGTGATCATTTAGCTAGTTTTCCAGGCCAATTCCAGAGGCCATTTATCATTTTTTGGTCATTTTGGTAGAAGTTTTCAGAGGACAGTGCTTATGAAAAACCACTTCAATTTTCTCGCTTGAAGAGCATTCAGGGTTACATCCAGATCATTTGAGATGAAGATATGTTTTATATTAAAAAATTTAAGATCAAGCCCATCAAAGACTTGTCATTCACCATGGGTTTATAAAAGAATTTTGCAAGCGTTCAATATAATATTATTATTCTAAATCAATTTTGATTTAAATAATGATATTTTATAAGTGAAGTTAATTGCTTAGAAGCATGAGAAAGTGTAAGATGTGGAGCACGATGAATGAAAATGTTTAGAAACTCCAAGCAATTGAAAGCGGCAGGTGAAATGCCAAATTCTACAACTTTTGCAGCGTTTCCTCTGGATGCACGAATGATGTTTGAAGACTGCGCTTTTTTATGTTTAATGGATGCCAACGCATTTAGAAACATTCAATCAAATGCATTTGGAAGGTGTAAAATTAAATTCTACAACTTCTACTATATCTCAGAGTTGCGCATTGTTTGAAAATATGCAATGGTGAATTTGTTAGACAAAAACTTTTAAAAACTGCGCATGGCATGGAGGCACATGAATTTTTTGACCATGTTTTGAATGGAGCCTTTGCAAATACATAAAGGAGGAGGTCTGCACATATTTTTGGAGTTCCTGGTAGCCTGCGAAATGTTTGGACTGGAGTTGCATATGAAAAGAAGGAGCCTACGCAATGGCCAAACACCAAGTGACCAAACACCAAGAGGTCAGCGCATGGTAAAGGAGTGGAGGCTAGCGTAGGATGAAGTGAAATGGGGCTGCGCAGGGTGCAGACTTTTAGAAACTTCCCAGTAAATGCAGTTGAGAGATGTGAAAACCAGAGGAGTGATGCGCAATGTAAGTTGGAGGCTTGCTCAGAGGAAAAAACATTTAAAAAAAACATTCAAACATGAAATTTGCAAATGTAAATGGGGGGCCAGCGAGTGGTTTTGGCTTAAAAGTAGATTTCAAAGATTTTCAAGCCAATCAATGGCAAAGTGTTGCACATCACATGGTTTTAAAAGCAGAGGTTAGCGCTGGTGAAGGAGGTAAAGCCAAATGCCACAACGTTTGACATAGGAGCTGCGTGGAATCCTTGCCAAAAGCTGCACAAGGTTGAGATAGAAGACCAACGCATGGAATTGAGATGGAATTGGAAAATGTAAGTTCTAAATTCCACAACCTGTGCCAGCGCATGGTGGTAAAACCAAAACCAGTTAGAAGCTTTAATGCAAGTGTTGAAGATGGAATCACAGGCCACGTTAGCTGCTGGCAGGTGCTATGCCAAATTCTACAACCGTTCCAAGTTTTCCCTGCTGCGTAAGGTGTAGTAGAAGGAGGTTTTAAAGATCTCAAAGCAAATACAATGAATTGGCAGGTGTTAAAACAAAGTAGAGAGCATGCGCAAGCATACTTGTCCACGCGCACGCATTGTTGCAAGGAAATGCCTTTGTGTTTTATGTCCCACATTTGTGGGGCTGTGTTTTTATTAAGTGTTTTTATATACAAACACTTATACCTTGTTTTGAAGTGAAAGGTAAGAAGCTCTTGGAATAAGTATTAGTTAATGCTAGAATAAATTTCTGCTTATTCTAGCATAAGTTAATTCTAAAAAAAAGTTAGAATTCATTTCTTATTCGAGAATAAGCTATTTATGGATTCAAATTTATTTTATTTTATTAATTTTTACTTTTTTTATAAATTTTTTTTAAATCTTTTTTTTTTAATGTGGGTATGTATATATATACACGTGTGTATATATACACATGTGTGTAATGTGTATATACACACACATGTGTGTATATACACGTGTGTAATGTGTATATACACACACATGTATATATACACATTACACATGTATATACACACACGTGTATACACACACACACACCTGTGTGTGTATATGTAGCCATTTTCCTTATTTTCGAATTAGAAAACTTATCTCCATTTTGGGGCTTATTCTAGCATAAGTTAATTCTAAAAAAAAGCTAGAATTCATTTCTTATTCGAGAATAAGCTATTTATGGATTCAAATTTATTTTATTTTATTAATTTTTACTTTTTTTATAATTTTTTTTTAAATCTTTTTTTTTAATGTGGGTATGTATATATATACACGTGTGTATATATACACATGTGTGTAATGTGTATATACACACACATGTGTGTATACACACAAATGTGTATATACACATGTGTGTGTATACACATGTGTGTGTATACACACACATGTGTGTATATACACGTACACACAAATATTTATATACATGTGTGTATACACACATGTGTGTATATACACGTGTGTAATGTGTATACACACACACATGTATATATACACATTACACATGTATATACACACACATGTATACACACACACCTATGTGTGTATATGTAGCCATTTTCCTTATTCTCGAATTAGAAAACTTATCCCCATTTTGGAGCTTATTCTAGCATAAGTTAATTCTAAAAAAAAGCTAGAATTCATTTCTTATTCGAGAATAAGCTATTTATGGATTCAAATTTATTTTATTTTATTAATTTTTACTTTTTTTATAAATTTTTTTTAAATCTTTTTTTTAATGTGGGTATGTATATATATACACGTGTGTGTATATATACACATGTGTGTAATGTGTATATACACACACATGTGTGTACACACAAATGTGTATATATACACATGTGTATGTATACACACACATGTGTGTGTATACACGTACACACAAATGTTTATATACATGTGTGTATATACACACACATGTGTGTATATACATGTGTAATGTGTATATACACACACATGTATATATACACATTACACATGTATATACACACATGTGTATACACACACCTGTGTGTGTATATACACATGTATATACACATTTATGTGTATATATGTGTGTATGTGTGCATATAAGTGTATATATACACACGTGTGTGTATGTATGTGTGTATATGTGTATATGTATGTGTGTATATGTGTATGTGTATGTGTGTACACAAGTTAAAAATACATATTGTTCAAATTAATTAAAAAAATAAAAAATAACCTTTTATTCCAATTCCATATTATGGGATCCAAACGCAGAATAGCTTATTCCAGCTTTCGTTTTGAGCATTAATTAATTTCAGAATAGGCCCTTATTCTAGAATAGGCCTATTCTGGATAAGTTAATTCCATGTGCCAAACGGGCCTTAAAGGTAAGAAATATTTAAAACAACTCGTGGATTTATCTCACATGCACTAGGAAAGAGGAAAGAGCCGAAGAAAGAGCCTAGGCTCTAGATGACATGCGCCATGTAGAAAGATGATTCGACGATAACCTGGAGGCTCTAGATGACATGCGCTGGAGGCTCTAGATGACATGCGCCATGCAGGAAGGGTCGCGCGACTCGTGAGGTAGGTAGGCGGTGAAGGAGATAATTGGCGAGTGCGATGATTTGACGATACCCTGGAGGCTCTAGATGACATGCGCTATGCAGGAAGGGTCGCGCGACTCGTGAGGTAGGCAGGTGGTGAAGGAGATAATTGGCAAGTGCGAGAGGGCAGTTAGTCAACAAATTTTGGCAAGGCCCGCGCAGATGACAAGCGTAACAGGTGGCGTGCAATCGCGCACTCGTGAAGCAGGCAGGCTGTCAAGAAGATAACCGGCGAGTGTGAGAGGGCAGTTAGTCGTGCAGTCGTGATGATGGCAGTTAGTGTCACGAGTGCATGACATAATTGCTAATGGTTGAAAAGCCAGTCAGATGGTGACAAGTGGCGTGTTCTGGAGCAGAGAGGATGAGACAGGTGATGTAGGCGCCCTAGTGGCTTCTCCAGGCGAATGAGAAAATGACATGTGGCGCAGGGGTAGAGGTTGAATAAATTAATATCTATCCAACAAAATTGAGATTAATCAATAGTTCAAACTTTGATATGCATATTCAAAAATTTCAACTGAATGTGCACGAGAACAAGAAATTGTGTTTTAAACAAGGATGATTGCAGATAAAAGATAGTTGAAGAAGAGATCAGGTTTTCAAATATTTTTGGGGGGAAAGGACAGGTGCCAGTTGAAGAAAGAATTAGGAGTTTCTTCTGATCTATATATTCTCTTTCTTGCTCTTTATAAAGTTTGTTGATGAATAAATATTACAGGTCTAAGTTTAGCTTTCTAGTTCTATTTTTTTTTGAGTTTCAAAGTTCTTTGAATGTACTGAAGCAACAAAGATGACTAAAACACAGTTGAAGTCCTTTGTTATATTTTTTATGTCTTCTTGTGTATGTTTTAATTCTTGTATGTTGTATTTGCAAGGCATTATAATACAACAATTTACAAGGTAAATTGTGAGATCTGTTGTTGAGTTCCTTTCAACGGAAGGGTAAATCTCGGGAATAGTTTTAGAGGGTCTTAGTTACATTTGAATATGATGTTCAAAGTGTGAGAGAAAGAAGAGAGATTTGTAAGGCATTTGTCTTGGCTTTTAACTGAATTTCATTTAGAGTTGTTGTGAATGTTTCATTTATATGAATCTGTTTCCCAATCGACAAGGCACTGGTCTAAGTTTAGCTGGTAATGTTTCATTATCAATCAATTATTCAAATAACTTTTACTTTATGTTTGAAGAGATTAAATGATTATGATTTGTGTTGAAGAATGTAAATATTATTTTTGAATCCTTGAAGAAGTGAATCCTTAAGGTAAACCCGCCTGAGCCTCTGAGCTCAAAAAGGAGGATTATTTGATCCTCGTTAATTAGTCTTTTCCTCGATAAAATCAGGAAAAAGTGCTAACAGCCTTCCCAAGATCCTACCCTCTCTTATAGGATCTTTCAAGTCCTTGCTCAACCATCCTAGTACTTCTCCAACACAACTCTATGAGTTGGTCACTTTTGTGCTTCACCTTGGGGTAACTATCAACAAAGCGCTCTTCAATCCCTTACTCGTTCTTCGAAGAATCTAAGTGCATTTCCATCTTCACTACTTCACAAACATATGCAGGGGTTGTAATCCATGTTTTGAAAGCTTCTTTGACTCCGCACAATCCCATTTGGATAGGGCATTAAGGATTTCTCAAATGATCTAAAGATAATCAATGGATTTGGTCTTTTAGGCCTAATAGGTCAATTAGCCCTAATCAGTGAGTTTTTCCAACTTCTCTCACAATTATTCAAAATAACCCCAAAAACAAATTGGATATTCTGACACCATTTTGCAAGACACTAAATATTTTGGTGGTCTTAGGGTTCTAGGGCCTCCGTACAGTAGGTTCCTAGAATTCAGGGCTAGTAGGGCTAATTTGGCTATTTAGGTGCAGTCTACTGACTTCTCTTCAGAAATGTATCTAAATGGATCTTCCAAAGCCTAATCTTCCTAGGAGATATCTGTAGGACCTTCGTGCTTATGAAACCATACTTGTTTCCATTATTTCAATCCTTCCCCTACAATTAAAAACCATTTGAATTATGGCAAACACCTAACCGAGTGCATAGGACTCGCCTAGGGCTTGCCTTGAAAAATAGCTACCTTTCTCTCGTGGATATCTACACTATAAAAAGGCTCCCCTACCATATTCATCCAGACCATGATAAAATTCATGGTTGGAATCTATGGGGGAGCCATTTTTCTCAAATCCACTATGTCAGTAATAACAACTGCACTACTTACAAAACAATTTAAAAGACTAATATAATGAACTCATAGAAAGTTGAAATATAAACAAAAAGTTCTTAAAGCTATCTCTACCACACTAATACAACACTGGATCACTTTTTTCAATCCATCTACTAACACTCATACACACAAGAAGTCGATTGTATGTAAAAGCCAATAAACAGAGCTTCTTCTTGCAAATTCAAATCACTCATTACATCCACTTGCCTCAGGAAATGGGATCTTCCATGTCTAAATATGCTTTCCTCATGTTTATAGGTAGTTACAACAACAACCCATCATCATACTCTGAAAGGAATCCAATACTGCCAAATTTTGTCATGCAACTTTTAAAAGTTGCAAATGTTGTCATGCAACATTTTGACAACTTTGACATCTTTGCATAAAACAAATCCTAATGACCTCCAATCGACATGAATTGATGTAAAAACATCCTAGAGGCCTTTTTAGGCACATTTCTAACCTATCCTAAGCCTTGAAGGATTTTTCACCCAATTTCCTATTTTTAGGCTAAACTAGCACTAAACAACTCAAAACACAAAACACCTAAGTTGGATTGATCCTAGTCAAATCCACCTAGGTACACACTTGCAAAACCTTCTAAGGTCAAAAGTAAACACTACTGACTTGGCTAAGGTCAGTACAAGCCATATCAAAAACTGGAACTAGGGATTAGCCTAGGTGCTCCTGCACCATTCTCCCCAAATAAAAGTTTCCAATTCATCCTTGGATTGAACAAGTTGGAATCAATTCCCAACTTCTTGAACTTTGTCTTCTTGATCCAAGTTGTCTTTGAATCTCTTTGGCCATTCCATTTGATCAGATGTTCATAGTATGTTCTCTGTCTAGGCTTCTTGTAGGCCCTAGAATCAAGTATCTTCTCTACTCTCTTAGGTGGTGTAAGGTTCAAGTTCAGGTCTTCCACTTGTTTTATAACCTCAGTAAGGCTCTTGTCTGGATTTGGAGTGGGCCCCTTATAGAGGACCAGATCTGCAACATTGAAGACCGGAGACAAAACAATATCGTCAAGGAGCTCAACCTTGTATGCATTGTTGTCATATTTGGCCAGAATAGTACATGGCCCCAATCTCCTCATTTGCAACTTGTTCAGAACTCCCTTATGTAGTCTTGATTTGTTTAGATGGACCATAACAAGATCTCCTACCTGGAATTAGAATTCCTTTTTCCTTTCATCCACCTTTTGCTTTATCTTTGCAGTGTTCTCTGTTAGAGTCTTTCTCACTGTTTCATGCACCTCTTTCATGGAGTGTGAAAAGTCTTCAGCATAACCACTACCCTTGGCTCCATCTTTTAGTTCTTTGAGATCAAATATCCCTCTAGGGTGCATTCCATAAACAATTTCAAAGGGACTCTTTCCAGTGGTTCTATTTACAGTATCATTATATGCATACATTGTCTGTCCTAGGAGTTGATCCCAAGCTTGACCATACTCCTTAGTGAAACACCTCAATAGGTTTCCAAGGCTTCTATTAACCACCTCAGTTTGACCATCTATCTAAGGGTGATATGAAGACCCAAAGGACATATTGGTTCCCAATTTGTGCCACAATGTCTTCCAAAAGTGACTCATGAATTTAGTGTCTCTATCTGAGAATATGCTTAACGATAGCCCATGGATTCTCACCACTTCCTTGAAGAATAAGTGTGCAATATTACAAGCATCATGGACTGTCTTGCACGGGAAAAAATGTGCCATCTTACTGAATCTATCTACTATGACATAGATATTGTCAAATCCTTGCTTTGTCTTTGGCTATCCCACAACAAAATCCATGCTCAAATATTCCCAAGGTCTACTTGGAATGGGGAGAGGTTGATAAAGGATTGCATTGGATGATGCACCTTTTGCTTTCTAACACACTACACAACATTCCACATACTTTCTGATATCTAAATTCATTTTAGGCCAAAGGTGAAACCTCTACACTAACTCTTGGGTCTTATTGACTCCAAAGTGACCACTAAGTGCACCATTGTACTTTTCTTGAATCAAATTTTCCCTAATTGATCCTCTAGGGACACATAACTGACTTCCTTTAAACAATAGATCACTTTTCATAGTATATTCAGAAAATTCACCATGGAAGTGATTCTTATACTCTTTACATACCTTGTATATCTCTGCAAAGTCTTCATCTTCTGCATACAAATCCTTAAAATTCTCAATACCCATATTCTGTAGTTGTACTTCTTGTACTTTTAGAAGTCTTCTACTAAGTGCATCAGCCACTTTGTTCTACAATCCCTTCTTATTCTTGATGTTGAAGGTGTAATCCTACAATTACTCCACCCATTTCATGTGTTTGTGACTGGGTTTTTCTTGTGAATTCATAAAACTAAGAGCTTGGTTGTCTGAATACACCACAAATTCCTTTGGAAGCAAATAATGCCTCCATTTCCTTAGTGCTTGGACTAGATCATACATCTCTAATTCATAGGAAGAATACTTCCTCTTAGCATAACTAAGCTTCTCACTATGAAAAGCCACTGGTCTCCCTTCTTGGCTTAAAAATTTCCCATTAGCAACATTGCTAGCTTCACACTCAACTATAAAAAGTTTCTCAAAACTTGGTAATGTCAAGATGGGTTGAGTGGCAATCTTCTTCTTCAACAACTCAAATTCTTGGTTAGTTTTCTCATTCCATACAAATATAGTTTTCATCCCACCCTTTATGGTGTATAGCATAGGAGTATAAATAGCACTAAACTGCTTAATGAACTTCCTATAATATTGAGCTAAACCATGAAAGCTTCTCACCTCTATTGTAGTTTTGTGAGTAGGCTAGTTTATAATGGCTTCCACCTTTCTTGGATCCATATTGAGGTTTCCATGAGACAACACAAACCCAAGATACACTAACTCCTGCTTTAGGAATTCACACTTATCCAAATTGATCATTAGCTTTTCTTCATGCAGTCTCTTGAATACAATTTTTAGATGGCTTAAGTTTTCTTCTTTAGTCCTACTAAAGATTAGGATATCATCCAAATACACTACAAAAAACTTACCAATGTATTCCATGACTACTTTGTTCATCAGCCTCATGAATGTGGATGGGGCATTTGATAATCCAAATGGCATCACAAGCCATTCATCCAAACCTTCTGTAGTTTTGAAGGCAATCTTCTATTCATCTCCCTCATTGGCTCTAATTTGATGATAACCACTCTTTAGGTCAATCTTTGTAAAGTACTTTTCTCCTCCTAAACATTCCATTAGGTCTTCTATCCTAGGAATAGGAACCTGTACCTAATGGTGATTCGATTAATGGCTCTAGAATCAGTGCATAGCCTCCAAATTCCTCCCTTTTGGGGTGCTAAGATAGTGGGTACAACACATGGGATAATTTTTTTTCTAATTAGGTCTTGGTTTAGGAGTTCTTGGATTTGCTTGGCAATTTCCTCATTTTGTTGAGGGGTCATTTTATAGGTAGCTTTGTTAGGAAGGGTAGCTCCTGGGATAAAGTCAATTTTGTGACTAATATCTCTCTTAGGGGGTAGGCTTTCTGGTTTTCCATCACTGACAATGTCTTTGTACTCCTTAAGTAACTCTTGTACTTCTATAGGATTATTTATCTTCTTGACTATCTTTTCTGCATCTTCTTCTTTTGGCTTCAAAACCAAAGCATATGCTACTCCCTCTCCTTCTTCTAGAGATTCTAGGAACTCCTTCTCACTCACCAATAGGAAATTAGGGTCTGAGGCTTTCACTTCTCCTTCTTCCAATAGTGACTGGATTTTGAAAGTCGCATCATCCTTCTTGAAGGAATATACATTCTTAGCTCCATCATGCATGGCTTGTCTGTCAAATTTCTGTGACCTTCCAAGTAAAAGGTGACATGCATCTATAGGCAGGATGTGACACAATACCTTATCTTTATATCTTCCAATTGAGAAGTCCACCCATGATTGTTCATTCACAAGGACATGTTGTCCTTTGTTCAACTAAGTAACCTTGTATGGGTTACTATGTGGAATCCTCGTCATCTTCAGTTTACTAACTATCTCATCTGACACAATGTTGTGAGTAGACCCTGAGTCTATGATGACTCTACATACTTTACCCATCATCTTGCATTTCACTCTAAAAAGTGATCTTCTCTGGCTTGGCTTCTCTCTCACTGGTTCTTTGATCAGTGTTCTCCTTATCATCAGATTTTCTCCTTCCTCTGATTCTAACAATAGCTCAGGGTGTTTTTTTCCACCACTAGACTCCTCTTGCACAAAGTTTACTCTCTTGTCACTTCCTTGAGAAGTAGAGCCTTTCTTTGGACACCTATAGGAAGGATGTCCCATCTGGTTGAAGTGATAGCATTTCATAGTTTCAAAATAGGAACCTCTTCCTTGGCTATTACCTCTTCCTCTCTAATTTGTATTAGAGCCTCTTCCTCTATTGAAGCTTCCTCTGCTTGAACTTGCCTCTTGTTTTTCAGTCAACTTAGTCTCTCCTTGAGTAGTGGACTCTAAAATTCTATCACCATATCCACTTCTTTGACCTCTGTTATCTCTTCCTCTACCTCTGCCTCTTGTATTTCTTGAGTCTTGTTTCTTTCTCAATTTCTCTTCCACCTTTATTGCAAGTTGGTGACATCTCTGAACAGTGGTAGGAGTGAGTAAACTCGATTCATCTTGAATGGTTCATTTAAGACCATTAAGGCATATATCTGCCTTCACACTTTCCTCTTTTTCAATTCTTGATCTCATGCATAGCCTTTGAAACTCTTCAGTGTAAGAGTTAACATCCAAGTCTTTTTGTCTAAGACTTTGTCTCCTTTTATGCAACTAAATTTCATAGTCTTCAGGTACATATGCTTCTCTAATTTTGGATACCATAGCCTTCTAAGTAGAAATGGGTCTCTTTCCTTCATTCTCTCTCTCATCTTGGATAAATTTACACCAAGTGAGTACAGATCCTCTAAGTCTATCCTTTTCCACTTTCACTTTTTGAGCTTCAGTTATACCATCACATTCAAAGTGATTTTCTAGTCCTTCAATCCAATCTAGGACTATCTCTGGTTTCATATTTCCAGTAAAGATAGGAACTCCTTCCAATGCCTTTCCACTCAAAGATTTTAATGCCTTCAAGAATGGTTCTTCATTGAGGATAGTGTCAGCTTCAAGGACCTCATCATCTAAGGCTATCTCTTTACTCTTTCCTTTAACTTTATCTTTTACTTTCTCAGTCTTTTCTTCCACTTGGTCCACTTTGTTTTCCAATTGTGCTAATCTCTCTCTAAGAAATCTATTCTCTTCTTATTGCTCATCCGCTTTCTTTGAAAACTCTATATTTGTCACCATTGTAGATTCTCCTAATGACTCTGCTAGTTGAAACATTCACCACAAGCCAAATCTTATTGCTTTGATACCAATCTAATATAAATACTCAAGGTGTGCTTGCACAAGCTTATCTAGGACACTCCTTATTCCTAGCCTTCACAAGATCCTACCCTCTCTTCAAGGATCTTTCAATTCCTTTCTCAACTAGCCTAGGACTTCTCCAACATATGAACTCTATGAGTTGGTCACTTTTGTGCTTCACCTTGGGGTAACTATCAACAAAGTGCTTTTCAATTGCTTACTCCTTGGAAGACTCCAAGTACATTTCCATCTTCACTACTTCATAAAAATATGTAGGGGGTGTAATCCATGTTTGGATAGCTTCTTTGACTACACACAATCCCATTTGGATAGGGCATTAAGGCTTTCTCAAACGATCTCAAGACAATCAATGCATTTGGTCTTTTAGGCCTAATAGGTCAATTAGCCCTAATCAGTGAGTTTTTCCCACTTCTCTCACAATTATTCAAAATAACCCCCAAAAAATTGGATATTCTAACACCCTTTTCCCAGTTACTAAATATTTTGGTGGTCTTAGGGTTATAGGGCCTCCGTACAGTAGATTCCTAGAATTCAAGGCTAATAGGGCTAATTTGGCTATTTAGGTGCAATCTACTGACTTCTCTTCAGAAATGTATCTAAATGGATTGGAAAATGCCTAATATTCCTAGGAGGTATCTATAGGACATGTGTTCTTATGAAACCATACTTGGTTCCATTCTTTCAATCCTTCCCCTACAATCAAAAACCATTAGAATTCTGGAAAACACCTAACCAGGTGCATAGGACTCGCCTAGGGATTTCCTTGAAAAATAGATACCTTGCTCTCCTAGACTCCTATACTCATATCTACACTATAAAGAGGCTCCCCTACCATATTCATCTAGACCATGATAAAATGCACGGTTGGAATCTATAGGGGAGCCATTTTGCTCAAATCCACTCTGTCAACACCAGCAACTACACTAATTAGAAAACAATTTAAAAGACTAATCTAATGAACTCACAGAAAGTTGAAATCTAAAAAAAAAGTTCTTAAAATTATCTCTACCACACTAATACAACACTGGATCACATTTTTCAATCCATCTACTAACACTCATACACACAAGAAGTCGATGATATGCGAAAACTAGTAAACAGAGCTTCTTCTTGCAAATTCAAATCACTCATTACATCCACTTGCCTCAGGAAATGGGATCCTCCATGTCTAAATATGCTTTCCTAGTGATTATAGTTCGTTACAACAACAACCCATCACAATACTCCAAAAGGAATCCAATATTGCCAAATGTTGTCATGCAACATTTAAAAGTTGCAAATGTTGTCATGAAACATTTTGACAACTTTGACATCTTTGCATAAAACAAATCCTAATGACCTCCAATAAAAATGAATTGATGTAAAAACATAATAGAGGCCTTTTAGGCACATTTATAATCTAGCCTAAGCCTTGAAGGCTTTTGGACCCAATTTCCTATTTTTAGGCTAAACTAGCACTAAACAACTCAAAACACAAAACACCTAGGTTGGATTGATCCAAGTCAAATCCACCTAGGTACACACTTGAAAGACCTTATAAGGTCAAAAGTAAACACTAATAACTTTTCTAAGGTCAGTACAATCCACATCAAAAATTGGAACTAGGGATTAGCATAGGTGCTCCTGCACCAATTTCCCCCTTCTCTCTCTTTATTCTCTCTTATGGATCACCTAACACAACACAAATGGCTAGCTTGTGTCATCCATAGATATCATTTTCTCTCCTTCATGATTCCATTTAATAATGCACTTTTCTATTTGATTGGAACGTGGATTCTTTCATTATCTTTGATGTTTTCTCTTTCTCTTTTCATGTGACCACTTGTGCTTTTGCAATAGATTTTTGAGTGTGATGCTAGTAGTGGAAACATTTTATTTACTGAGGTATCTTAAACTATTTGACATGGAAACTTAGTAAGATTTAGGGTTTATTCTTTGTTTTATGTGTCCTTACACATGGATGTACAAGTTAAGATCCTTGGTTTGGGGGCTTGTGTCCTTAAACTTAGAGATATCCTCTCTCTCTCTCTCTCTCTCTCTCTCTCTCTCTCGGTGGAATAATCCTTTCACTAAAGTGGGGTCTAAATTTACCATCCTAAAAAGAAAGCATCTATAGTTAATGTATAGTACTAAATAATTAGCACTCATGATTGGATTCTTTAGGACCTATTAGGCCCCATTTTGATGATTTTGAGGTTTGAATGCATGTTATTCTTGATTGAAGCAAGCTATCTCTTCTCCTCCCATAACCATTCTCTCTCCCCATTCCCCCCCTAAAATTTGAGCCTATTTTTCCTAGGGCATGTTGCCAATGGCGACCACTCCCTGGGTTTTTGGGGCCCAAACTTTCCCCGGGGCCCGATGTTTAGGTTTTATTTTGATATTTTCATCTATGGTTATCCTAGATCAAATTTGATTCTACTTTAAATTCCAAGGTAAACTATTTTTATTTCAAGCACATTCAAGAATCTTCATGGATTTGATAAATTTCTACATCTATTCATGAGTGTTTATGCAAGGTAAATAAACAATTTTCCTTTTTACATACATTTCCTTATGCAATTTCTTTCTATTTTCAAGGTTGATTCCTAAATAGGGGTTTGAACAAGGAAAACCCTTTTCCACAACCTTTTTCCTATCTTTATGTGTGTAGGAATAGGTTATAGAGCTCTTGGATCAAATCTAGGTAGAACATAGACAATTACATGTTTTCTGAAAATTTTAGTCGAAAACCTCAAGGACATGTTGCCAAACTCAACCTATCCCAGGAACACATTGCCAGACTCGATGTGTCCTAGCCACTTTCAAATAAGATTTCTATAACAGGTTTGTTTCATCTTTTTATTTCCATTTCTATCAGTTTCATCTTGATATATGTCTGTTTTAGTCTGCTTTCAACGTGTTTTTAGTGTCTTTCCTAATAGATCTATTATATCACCTAATCATTGTCATTTCATTCATTACATCACTTTAAGGAAGGACAAATCTTATTTCCAATTAGTGGTTGAGTCTCCTCTTTAGCCTATTGGGGGCATTCTTCCTTCCAAGTGTGCAATCAATAAAATGTTTAAGTAATTCATTTACCACATTACCTATTGTATTTCTCTCCCCATTTCCCATTGTACATTTTGGTGAAGTTGACACTTGTTACATACTTTTGATTTGGTAGTTAGATCCTCTTTCCATGATCTCTTGGTATGCATTACATTAGATCCTATCTTTATCACACTATATGCATCTAGATGTATAGATTTATCTCATTTAAAATCTGATTTGGTGTTTAGATCTACATTGTATGTATAGCATATTTCTCATTTTTATAATTAGATCTAGATCTATTTTGCATGCTTTAAATTAAATCTTTAAATTTGTTAGTTAGATGTGATTTTCATAAAAATGTTGTCATTGCATATCTCTTTCAAATCTTACACTTGCATTAGATCTCTATCTTGTCCTTCATTCCCTTGTGCATGATTTTTATTACTTTGAGTCCTACTTATAGCATTTCAGTTAGGAGAGGCAGTATACTTATGGGTTCCTTTGATCCCGAGCCTTCTCTTTTTTCTAGGAACCTTTGATGAGACCAAAATGCATACTAGTGACACCAATCCTATTATGGAGAAAAACTCTTCCCATTATTCTCATGATGAAGATGAGGCTTTAAGAATCCCTCCTATGCAAGTCCAAAGTTTTTCCATTGACTGAGAAATTTTAACAATGGTTAGGACAAGAAAACTCTAATCCCAGAGTCATTTCTATTATAGAGGGCTTAAGGAAATTAATTCATAATGATTAACATGGTGTTAACATCCTATGTATTATCTCTCATCTCATTGATAATAATGTCAATCCTATTAGATATAATTCTCAAGACCTAAGTTTCATTCCACCTACCACTAGTGTTGAGACCTCCATGCCTATCATAACAACTTCCATTCAAAACCTCAACCTTACACATGTTATAATTTATAACCCTATTATTTCCACTATCCATTCAAGTGTGCCATGTGTTTCTTTACCTTAATCAATGCCCACTTACAATAGCGTTCCCTTTTCATATTCTATTGTTCCTTCCAATTCACCCAATGCTCCAATCATTTCAAACATACCTCCTTCTACCATTCTCTCCATCAATTCTACCATCAATAGTTTGGCTCAAACTGAGTCTTCTTTGCAAAAAAAAATTGCTTCAATGACTCAATCCAAGTTTAACATTCCTACTTGTGACATTTCTAGTCCTTTTCATTTGGATATTATTCATGTCGTTATTCCATAATACATGGAGATCTCTCATCTTGAGACTTATAATGGTAAAGGTGATCCTTTTACATGTGTCAAAACCTTTCAAATATTGTGTAGTGATTTCTCTCATAATCATAGGTTCATGGGTAAACTATTTACTAGAACCTTTTGAGATAAAGCCTTGCAATGGTATTGTTCCTTTCCTTCTTATTCTAGTGATTCTTTCCAAAAACTTTCTAATGCCTTCATCCAATATTTTCAAAACAACATTTGTCCTAATATTTCTTTAACTGATTTAATGCATTGTAAACAAGGTGTTAGAGAAAAAGTGACTGATTTCATTGGTATATTTACGCATTTGTATGCTCATATTTCTTATCCTATGCCTGATATTGATGTGCAACATATTTTTGTTAGAATGAATTTAGAATAACTGAGAGGGGAGGGGTGAATTAGTTATCCTCAGGTCTAGATGTAGAAAATAAAAACTTTCTGTGTTTCAGATCTACTCGGCAGCAATAGCATATGTCAACAACTTAATCATGCAGTTTACTGTTAATTGAAATCAGCTTGTAGAAACATAATAGTAAAACAAACCATAAGAATTCATACAAGTTGACACAAGTATTTAACGTGGAAACCCAATATGGGAAAAACCACCAGTAACATGCTACCAAGTTTTCACTCTTCTGAAGTGATGCCATGTGAGGAGCCAACCCTGTTAAAGGTTACAATAACACACTACTAGGTGTGACCTGGTTAAAGGATTTAATCACCCTGTCAGGACTGGCCTTGTTAGAGGACTTAGAACATTCCACTTGAATGTCACCTTGTTAGAGGATTTATACAAATGATTTTTAAGTCAACCTTGTTAAAGGATTTTAACTGATATAATGGTTAGAAAGTAATCAACAGTTGTGATCTGATACATACAACTTACTTTGCAAATTTAGATCCAATTATAGCTTTGATGTTAACTCACTGGATAGCCTGCATTGTCATTTCAACCTTCCAATCTGCTTGGAAATCCGTCAAACAATCACACATGCAACTCTCTGCTTCTATATTCAGCCTTCTCTGCTAGATCATGCTAAACAATAAATCAACTATGCAACTCCTTGTGTATACTTTGAATTCAACAACACACTTCAGCATACTAAATGAATAACCCCTTGAGGTTATCATATACCTCTTTGTCTAGGTCAGATAAATCTTTTGCCGCTTAAACAAGATTGTAGATCTTAGGTTAGGTCATATCCAACAGATCATTCCATCTTTGCATTACATTTACTTCTTCAAAGTAGTCTCTAATTAAATATTGAAACCATGTATTAATTACAGTTACCCATACATTAAATGATGTGGATAAATCTTTAATTAACATTACATATCCCAATAAAATTAACTAAGTCGGCCAGAGATCTCAAATCTCATCATTAATCCAATTACTATAAGTCGGCCAACATCATTGTTTCCACTCAAAAATTTCAATGGTGCTCAGCATTGAACAACTTTTTCTCGTCACAAGAAACTTCTCTCGGCACAAGCAACTTTGCTCGATACAAGCAACTTTGCTCGTCATAAGCAACTTTTCTTGGCACAAGCCAAACTTGCTCAGCACAGAATAGCCAAAAAAACTGTCTTTGAAAGATAAACAACTAATTACTTTACCAGAGTGCCAACTGATCAAGTACCCTTTTAATTTCCTTAACTCAACCATTCACTTGGTCTTCTTGTTAAATCTTCTTCATCATCAGTAGATATGGTACTCAAATAGATAACAATAGTCTCACCAGTAAAGGTTTGACAGCAATGACAAAATAACAATTGCTTGCATTGTCACTTTCCAACAATCTCCCTCTTTGGCATTGATGGCAACACAAAATATTAAAACAATGATTTAACAAGCATATTTACCAACCAATCCAAAAATTCACCTGTGTTCCTTGATATGAACGAATCTTCATTAATGTCTTTAGCTTCATTCTGATTCTTCTCTGTAAAACATTTCTCCCTCTGTGTTTGTAATCACATTGTAATCATCTATGTCTAATCATCTGTAGACTCCCTCTGAGTAGATAATCACATCAATGCTTTCAATAGTAACTTTTGCCTCTATGTAATATTTTCCCTCTTGGTAATCTCTTCTTTTAGGCAATCTTTCCCTCTTTATAGGTAATCTCTCCCTCAACTTCTTCCTCTATCTTTGACAACAATGCCAAAGATGTTGATATCATTATCATGTAGATATTCAGTATCATGCTGATCCTGTCATCTTGATTATGACTAATTTTCCTTTTCTGTCCTTGTCCATCTTCACAACTTTAGCTAGCATCCTAAAGTGTGACTTACTGTGCATCAATGTGTCAAGTATTCTGAATGTAATATTTGATGCAACAGTACCATACAGAACTTAATTAGCCTCAGTTACGGGAATCACCCCCATTTTACCTCGTAGATACTCATGAGCATCCTTGGGTATTGCTTTTGTGAATATGTGTGCTAATTTTTCTTTAGTGTTCACATAATCCAGTCTCACTTCTTTATTCTGAACTAGCTCCCTCAAGTAGTGATACTTGATAGCTATATGATTTGTCTTTGAGTGCATAATAGGATTTTTAGAAATATTAATAGCACTTGTGTTATCACAATATATGACAACTGGGTCAGTGATTTCTTCCTTCATACCTTTCAATAGTATCTTCAACCACACAATGTTAGAATAGTTAATTGTTGCTGCCACATACTGGGCTTCAGTTGTAGATTGTGAGGTGCAGTTTTTTTTCTTGCTTGTCTAGGAGATCAATCTCTTTCCTAAATGAAATGCTCCACCAGTAGTGCTTTTCCTGTCATCAACATTTCCAGCCTAGTCAGAGTCAGTGTAAACTTTGAGTTCAAACTTGTCATTATTTTTGTAGTATAGACCATAGTCCTCAGTTCCTTTCAAATATCTTAGAATCCTTTTCACTGCCATTATGTGAGTTTCCTTGGGGTTAGCAGAAAACCTTGCAATAATTCCAATAGTTAGGGCAATATCAGGTCTACTATGTACAACATACTGTAGTTTACCAATCATTGATCTGTAGAGTGTTTGGTTCACTTCTTTTGTGTCATCATCTTTTGTCAGCTTCCGTCTAGTAGCCATGGGTGTACTCACTGGTTTGGACTCTTCCATTCCAAAAAAATTTCGTATCTCTTTGAAATATTTAGATTGAGTGATATAGATACCATTCTTCATTTGATAAATTTGTAAGCCAACAAAGAATTTTATTTCACCAAACATAGACATCTCAAACTCAGTTTGCATATCTGTTGCAAATTTTTGACATAACACATCTTGTCCACCAAATATGATGTCATCTACAAAAATTTCAGCCAATAATGTACCTTTACTTTACTCTATCTTCAAGTACAGGTTGCTGTTGTCATTTGTTCTTGCAAATCCAATCTTGATCAGATAACTATGCAATCTCTCATATCATGCTCTTAGCACTTGCTTCAATCCATATAATTCTTTGTGCAGTCTGCAAACCATATCTCTTTTGTTTGGTTCTACAAAACCATCAGCTTTCTCAATATACATTTCTTCTTTCAAGATTCCATTGAGAAATGTAGATTTCACATCCATCTAATAAACTTTGAATCCTTTATAGGCTGCACATGCAAGTAAGGTTCTGACACCTTCCAATCTTGCAACTGGGGCGAAGGTTTCACCATAGTCAATTCCTTCCTCCTGTGCATAACCCTTGCATACTAGTCTAGCTTTGTTTCTTGTCACATCTCCATGTTCATTTAGCTTGTTCCTGAATACCCACTTTGTGCCAATTACATTTTTATCCTTTGGCCTAGGTACAAGTGTCCAAGTTTTGTTCTTCTCAATCTGTTTAATTTCCTCATTCATTGCCTGTATCCAATCTTCATTTTCTAAAGCATATTTCACTATTTTGGGCTCAAATTCACATAACAGACATGTGTCATTTTTCAACTTACTTCGTGTCATAACAACAGAATCCTTTGATCCAATGATTTGATTAGAATTGTGATTTCTTCTCACATATTTTGCTAGGGTAGGCTCAGTCCTTGTTGTAGGTTCATTGTCTGTATTCAGTTCTGGTTGATTTTGTGACTCGGCATCTCCATCAGATAGCTCGACATTCACTTCCAGTTGCTTGACAACTCCACTCTGTGACTCGGTAGGTGCATGCTGTTGTTCAGCAGTAGTCTCAGGTAGTGAATCAGAATCTTCCTCATCCAGATATATGAATTATCTATAGCTTTCAGGCTCTTGTGTACTTTCAGCTTCATTTCTTTTTGTAAACTCATCAATTCTTACATTTGCACTTTCAACAATTTTGTTAGCATTAGAATTCAAACATTTGTATGCTTTGCTTTTTGTTGAATAACCAAGGAATATGCCTTCTTCACCTTTAGCATCTAGTTTTCCATTTATGTTTTCCTTCAGTATAAAACATTTGCTTCCAAATACTTTAAAATACTTTACACTAGGTGCATAACCATACCAAAGTTCATAAGGTGTAGCATTTATACCTTTCTTGATTTGAACTCTATTCAGTGTATAGACTGCAATACTTACAGCTTCTTTCCAATATTTCTGTGCAACATTTTTATCCATCATTAGTGTTCTTGCACAGTCCATGACAGATATTTTTCTTCGTTCAACAATACCATTTTGTGGAGGAGTCCTGGGTGCGGACATCTGTCTCTTTATGCCTCGGTCATTGCAGAACCTGTTAAACTCATTATAAATAAACTCTCCACCTCTGTCAGATCTTAATCATTTCAAGCTTTTGCATGTTTCCTTTTCAACTTTAGCTAAGTACCATTTATATAATTGGAATGCATCAGATTTTTCCTTGAGAAACATTACAGTGATCATCCTTGAATAATCATCAACAAATAGAATAAAATATCTAGCACCACAGTAGCTTCTTTCTCCAATGGGACCACAGAGATCAGTATGGACCAATTCCAAAATTTCCTCTGATATGTGTGTTTTACTCTTGAAACTAGACTTAGTCATCTTTCCTAGTTGACATTGTTTACACATAG
>MU223756.1:376973-394691 GCA_018584345.1 Thuja plicata
TAATTAGTAACTTCCCTATTCACTCTAGTTTGCTTCAGCTAACCTTAGGCAGTTTCTATTTCTTGTTGTTTCCCTTTTAGGGTTTCGGTATCCTTTATAAGGATTGACCGCTTTGTAATTCATGAGGGGATAGTTTTTTAAATCATTATTGTTGAATATAGAAATCATTTCTGTCAACATGGTTTTCCTGTCTCTGGCCTATCGGCCGCCCTAGCTCTCTCTCCTGTCTTTTGCTTCTGTCTCGTAATAGTCTTTGCATGCAGGTGATCTTGGTTGTATTGATGTTCATCAATTTCAACACTTAATAATCCAAGGAGTATTAATTGGTGGATTAAAGTTTCAAGGATAAATTTTTGAGGCCATTGATTCAATCCCCCCCCCTCTCAGTTATTACTAACATTAATTATAGTTATCCATACATTAAATAACATGGATCAATCTTTAATTAACATTAAATATCCCAATAAAATTAACTAAATCGGCCAGAGATCTCAAATCTCATCATTAATCCAATTACTATAAGTCGGTCAACATCACTATTTCCACTTGGCAATTTCAATGGTGCTCGACATTGAATAACTTTTGCTCATCACAAGCAACTTCACTTGGCACAAGAAACTTTTCTCGACACAAGCAACTTTGCTCATCATAAGCAACTTTGCTCGACACAAGACAAACTTGCTCGGCACAGAACAACCACAAAAACTGTCTTTGAAAGATAAATAACTAATTACTTTGCCAAAGTGCCAACTGATCAAGTACCCTTTTAATTGCCTTAACTCAACCATTCACTTGGTCTTCTTGTTAAATCTTCTTCATCATCAGTAGATATGGTACTCAAACAGATAACAATAGTCTCACCAGTAAAGGTTTGACATCAATAACAAAATAACAATTGCTTGCATTGTCACTTTCCAACAATTTTCATTGCTAATTTAAAAAAAGACATTAGAGATAATATTTTTCTTTTTTAATTTTCCTCTTTTACTCAATTATGTGAAGTGATTCATAATTATCAACTTCAAGTGAGTCAGTTTGAGAGCACTACTCCAATAGCTTTGGTTGATAAGAGTGATGTCGCATCCAAAAAATTTAAAAACCAAAGAACTTCATCAAAATCAATCAATCAACAAACAATGTTGATGAGAAAGTGGTAGAAACATCTAAAGGTGTGACTCCTTTGTCATTTTTTTTTAGACCTACACGTAATTTTACTCATCTTTATGAATCTTTTCACAATGTGATGTTGAATTTGATTAATGCTAAAGTGTTAACTCTTCCTCCTATTAAGCTGATTGACACATCCAAACCTTTACCCAAACACTTTGATCACAAATTTTTCTACCAATACCATCATTAACCCAATCATGATACTGAAAATTCTTATTGTTTGAAACCTATTATCAAAGACCTCATTGATTCTAATTCTATATCTGTTGAAGGTGTTAATGATCAAGGAAACAAATCTGTAGCACCTCCCAACCAAAACTTCCAAATCTACACCAATAATGTTCCATCTCATTCAAGCAATACCATTGATTCTACCCAACCTTTACCTTCTTCTTACACTCATGTTGTTGAGTATGATGCTAAGTGTAATGAATCCAATAAAATTTTCAACCTCATTGGTCAAACTGAACCTAAACCTAAACCTAAACCTAAGCTTTATATTACCTTTGACCCTACTGAGACAATTAAAGCACCTAATGGTCCTCTTTATATTGTGGCAAAGGTTAATGACCTTCATTCTCGTGGTGTCCTAATTGACCCTACTTTCATGGTAAATGTGATAATTGAAGAACATATTTTCACTAAACAATTGCAACATGATTTTTATTACAAATCTGATGTTATGATCCAAACTTGCAATGGTTTCATTTATCCTTCCCATGGCTCCATTTCATTCCCTGTTGAAGTTGGTTGAAAAAATTTATATGTTACCTTTACTGTGATTCCAACTTTAGATCAATTTTAAGTCAAACTTGGTCTTCCTTGGCTTACCTATATGAAATGTGTAGCATCTCCTATTCATAAGTGTTTGAAATTTCATCACAATGATAAAATCATGACCATTAACTATAGCCTGTATCATCCTTCAATGCCTTGAGATTTTGTTGACCTTGAATTGCTTTGGCCTTCCATGACTCAACCAACTCAACCATGTAGATACAATCTCTTCTGATCATATCAAACCTACAAGATCCAAAAGCTTTCTGAGTTCAGTGAACCTAAGGATATTCCATCTCCATGTCCTAGATGTGGTCTTCTTCCTACAACACCTACACCTCCTATATCTTATAAGTGTTATGTCAATGCTATCTCTCAACCTAGTGTGGTTCCTTCCGTTCTTACCCCTAAAGAATAAAAGAACCCAATGTTGATTGATTATGAACCAAAGCTAATTTCCATCAAAACCAAATGTAACTCTCATTATCGTGACAGTCATCGTAAATATTGTGCTAGAGCCCATAAATGTTCTTCCCAAAATATTTCTTCACCCAAGAAACCTATTGATGCTTTAATCCCTTTTGATCAACCTATGCTTGAGCCAAACGAGGAAGTTAACTTGTAAAAGATGAAATTAAAAAGACATGATAATTCTATTTGTATCTTGGATTCTATTACAATTATTTTAGATGAAGAAGATACTCTTGATACTGATGCTTTTAATAGTCATAATGCAATTAATGATGATATTAATGCTAGTGATTCTGATGGATGTTTGATCTTATTGATGTTAATCGAGATTTACCAGCTATGTTTTCACAACAATTATCTCTTAATCCTAGTGATAAGCAAAGTGAGCCATCTTCACAACATTGTCCTTGATCGGTACTGGCTATTTTTCCATCTATCGTGCTAGATGTTTCTCCTCTTGTGTGTTTCCCACCTTCACTAACACTACAGACCGAGATGGGGGGGAATGCAATAGGCTTGACTAGTTCCTCTTGTGCAATGGATTTTGTGTATTTTCTTGTTTTTCGTGATGTTTTTTCCCTTGTGATGTGTTGCATGCTATATGTTTTTTTTAGATTTATTTAAACAATCTTCATTGCTCCATTGGCACAAAGTGATAAAGGAATCAAAATGTTGTCAAAAAAATTTTATTTCTATCTCAATTATTCTATATGTTGTTACATGTTATGTTGTGCATGTTCCACTATTTGTAAATGTGCCTTTGAGTTTTTTGATTGGGTATGATGCAAAATGGTAGCTACCTATTCTTTTTGGTCTTTGTCATGCCAATCCAAAAATACTCGTATGTAACATTCTTCCATTTTTTCCTTGTAGTTCTACTACCTTTGGGGGATGATAATAGTCCATTTTGATATAATATCTCATGTATTATCATATGATCATATTGTCCCCAGAGTTAGTAGATCCCTTTCATGCTCTCTTTTTCCATGTGTTCATTTCCCTTGATTTTTCCCTTCTTGGGGGCATCTCATGGCGGAAACACTTCTTGTGGGTGCATGCATGCTCTGTTAAAGCCATTTCTCTCATTGAGGCATTTGTAATCATTTTAACATGGGTTCATTCACTCTACTCCATGGTTCACATTTTTCACACATGTACACAATGGTTCAATGCAACCTCTCTTTTGGATGACCAAGGAGACAATGATTTCCTTGTGTTCATCCTTTCATTTGATCCCTTAATGGAGACAAGGATTTCCTTAAGGACTAGTCCTCCTTCTTTGATCCTTAAGGAAACAAAGCTTTCCTTAGGCATGAATGCTTTTCTTTGATCCCTAAAGAGACAATTTTTTCCTTGGGCCTGATCACCCTTGTTAGATCCCTTAATGGAGCCAAAGCTTTCCTTAAGGCATGATCCTTCTTAATGGATTGAGTAACATAACATAGCTTGCTAGACCTTCAATGACATTTTTTTTGTGCTTTTCCTGTGTGATCCATAGTGAGGCAATCCCTTATTAGGATAGTGATCATGATCCTCTCTCTTTTCCTTTTCTTTCTCTATCTTCCAAGTGATGCCTCTCTTATCTTAGTTTCAAATTTGATGAATACTTGATTCACTTAGGATCTTGATGTTTCTTTATCTCCTTGACCTTGATAAGATCATTCTTATCCATTGATCTACTTTACTGTGAGCATGATTTTGTCTCATACTCCCAATAAAGTGGGGGTTAAATGTATAGTCCTAAAACATTAGCACCCATAGTTGGATGCTTTAGGACCTATTAGGCCCCCTTTTGGTGATTTTTAGGTTCAAATGCTTGTTATACTTGATCCTTGCAAGATTTCTTTTCTCCTCTTGTTTTTATTCTCTCTCCCTAAGCCCCCCCCCCCCCTTAAATTTGAGGCAAGTTTTCCTGGGACATGTTGTCAATAGCGACCTATCCTTAGGTTTTGGGGCCCAAAATTTTATGATAAAGCGATAAAGGAATCAAAATGTTGTTAAATTCTTCTATTTTTATCTCAATTCTTCTATATATTGTGTGTGTGCCACTATTCGTAAATGTTCCTTTGTGTTGTCAAATTGGGGATGAGGCAAAATGGAAGCTGTTAGAATAACTGAGAGGGGGGTGAATCAGAGGCCTCAAAAATTAATCCAATAATCCAACCAAAAAACTTATATCAGAAATATAATACCTTAGTTATATTTCAGTCCTACAAGATGTATGCCTTGTGTAGATCTAACATATATATACTACTCAGTGAATATATTATTTATCTTTTCCTTAAGCTTTACCGAGTAGCAGTAATTAAACTTAGTGTTTACTGACCAATCCTATTTTAGTAATGTGTAAAGAAAAACATCAAAGAAATGAACCATATACACATTTGACACATGGATTTTTAACATGAAAACCATGTTAAGGGAAAACCCACTTGGGACCGGTAACCCAAAATTTTCACTCTTCTGAAGTGAGCTCGATGAAGATCCAACCTTGTTAAAGGTCACAAACACACTGTTAAGTTTGACCTTGTTAGAGGATTTAAAACTAACATTTTATCATTTGACCTAGCATTCACTATGTTGTTAACATGAAAACCTTTTGATACTCTTGAGTATCTCAATATAATAAGGATGGTTAAATCCCACTCAGTTAAGAGATTTTTCTGAATTAATGGTTAAACTGAAATAGTAAATGATCTGTTCAATAATACAACTTTTAACTTGCAGATTTTCATATCTATTATTAGTCCATAATACCTTTCTGATCAATGTTCTCTTCAATTCATTTTCTCCCCTTCTTTCTTCTTTCTGCTCAGTGAATGCTCTTGCTTCTCTGTTGCTCTGTGTCTGCAGAATTTCTTTGGCTCTGTTCCTCAGCCTGTATGATCACATCTACATGAAGACTTCTATCTTCACCAGAATTATACTAAGCATTTCTCTCTTCATAATGAATTAATTGTCTCTTTTTATAGACATGATTTCACCATTCAATGCCCTTGTCTTTCTTGTTCTTGACGTAGATTGATTCTTGATCCACAAATCTCGCTATGAATTGCTTTAATCTTTAAAGCTTTGCTTTATTTTTATTCCATAGATTTCTTCTTGAAAACTGTGAATAAACCTAGCTTTAAATATTTAGTTTAACTGATTGATGAAAATAAAGCAATCAATCAGTTAACTCTAAATATAGCTCCTGCGAGCTAAGTGTTTTGTCATTTTTCTAACTCCAGTTCTTATCTATGATCAACTCTTAGTTTGCTCAGTCATTGACTCTAGTTGTCCTCGAGCATAAACTTCAATTCTTCTCAGTGACCACTTCAGTTATGCTTGGTGTTGCAGTGCTCGGTATACACTATGAAGTGCTTAGGGTTCTCTGTCTGTCAGTGTGCATTGCCTGTCGGTGTTTACTATCACTTAGTGTACACTGGATTTTTATGTTTACCGATAACATAAACTTTGTCTCTTTATTTTCTTGAAGTCTATGACAATATGTATATGACCAATCAGATTATATCAAGTTGACATCAATGAAAATACAATACATTAACATATTTAATGTCTTGCATTTACTTTCTGCAGCTCGGTGATCATCAACTTATCATCTTCAAATGTTCAATTAGTTATAGTTCATCAATCTCTCCCTTTGGCATTGATGGAAACATACTATCAACACAATATAAAATATTCCATATCATACCAAACTTATTGTTCTATAACCAATTCAAATATCTGACTCTCAGTAAGCTCTTCTAGCTTAGATTTTATTCTTGCAGAGTACTTTTCCTTTCTTCATTACCTTCAATGGATAGATGTAGCAATTATGACTTATGCTTCTGTCTTTCCCTTTGTTGTAGAATCTCTTCTCCCTTTTCTAGATAGATATGCAGTGTTTACTTTTTCTCCAATTCTCTCCCTTAGATGGATGGTTGTTTCTTTGAATCTTTCTTCAGAAACTTCTTTTTTTGATCTTTTCTCTCCCTTTGACTAATGTTCTTCTCCCTGATAGATATTTCATTATTGGATATCTCTCTCCCTCTGGATGTACTTTTCCTTGATGGATATTTCATTAAATACTTCTCTCCCTTTGACAACAATGCCAAATAAAATATATATCATTGAATATCTCTTTCCATCAGCAATACAGCTATGTTATCCAACAATATCTTTGGTATGTGGTTCTGAGAAGTACCTTATTGTATTGATATGTCATTTGCAGTCCACATCTTAGCTTGCATCAACATGATTGATGTTATGATAATGTGTAGGCTGATGCAACCTCCAAGTCAGCTTAGTGACTAGTAGACAAGGTTCAGACCCCTAGTCTCTTCCTCTAGTACTCAAATGTATATTTTGGCAATGGATTTGTGAATATATCTACTAATTATTCTTTGGATTGTACATATTCTAGTATCACTTCTTTCTCTTTTACTTGTTTCCTCAAGTAATGATACTTAATAGCTATGTGTTTTATCTTAGCGTGCATAATAGGGTTCTTTGAAATGTTGATAGCACTCGTATTATCACAATAGATATTATTGGTTCAAGGATTTCCATATTCATACCTTTCAACAATTGTTTGATCCATGCAATGTTAGAGTATTTGCAGCAGCAGCCACGTATTCTGCTTCTGCAGTTGATTGAGATATGCATCCTTTCTTTTTACTTATCCATGTGACAAGTCTATCACCCATAAAGAATGCTCCTCCTGTTGTGCTCTTTTTATCATCTACGTTTCTAGCCCAATCAGCATTGATATAGACTTGTAGCTCAAATTTGTCTTCTTTATTATACCACAAACCATAACCTTCGGTATTCTTTAGATATCTCAAAATTATTTTGACAGTAGCCATGTGTGATTCCTTGGGATTAGTAGAGAATCTTGCAACTATACCAACTGCATGTGCTATATCTGGTCTAGTGTGTACAACATACATTAGTTTTCTAATGATAGATCTATATAAGGTCTGATTTACCTCAGTTTTCTTGTCTTCCTTTGTCAATTTGCATCTGGTTTCCATAGGTGTTCCAACTGGTTTGGATTCCTCCATTTTGAATATCTTCATAACTTCTTTTATGTATTTAGATTGTGTGATGTAGATGCCTGCATCCTGTTGTAGAATTTGTAGACCAAGGAAAAATTTGATCTCTCCAAACATTCACATATCAAATTATTTTCTCATTTCATCAGCAAATGATTTGCATAACATATCATTACCTCCAAATATGATATCATCAACAAATATCTCAACAATCAAAATCTTATCATCAGTATCTCCTTTCAAATATAGATTATTGTTATCACTTGTTCTTATAGATTATTGTTACCATGCTCGTGGTACTTGTTTCAATCCATATAAAGTTTTGTGTAGTCTAAAAACCATGTTCCTCTTGTTAGGATATATAAACCCTTCAGGTTGTTCAATGTATACCTCCTCTTCTAGTATTCCATTCAGAAATGCAGATTTTACATCCATTTGGTATACTTTGAATCCTTTGAAAGCAGTATAAGCAAGTAGAATTCTTACTCCTTCTAGTCTATCAATGGGTGAAAAGGTTTCTCCATAGTCAATACCTTCTTCTTGTGCATACCCTTTACATACCAGTCTTTCTTTGTTCCTTGTGACTTCTCCATTCTCATTTAGTTTATTTCTGAATATCCATTTGGTACCAATGACATTTTTGTCATTTGGTCTAGGTACTAATGTCCATGTTTTTTTCTTCTGAATATTTTTAATATCTTCATTCATAGCACTAACCCATTCTTGATTCTCAAGTGCATTATTAATAGATTTAGTCTCAAAATCACAAATAAAACATCTAGTGTTCAGTGACTTACTTCTTGTTCTCATTCCAGCTCTTTTGTCTCCAATGATCTAGTCCTGTGGATGGTGTCTTCTGACATACTTAGAAAGTACAAGTTTAGATCTTTGTTCATCATTCTGGTCATCATCTTGACCTTCATTTTGATCTTCATCATCGCTCGGTTCAGCATTGTAAGGATTTTCCTGATTCTCAGTGTGTGTAGACTGTTGTTCGGTTGCATTGTTCTGAAGCTTGGTAGCATTACACTGTTGCTCAGGTAGAGTGTCAGGTTATTTACTGTAGAAAAATCTATTTTAATCTTCCAGTTCCTTTCTAATTTCCTCATCATTTTTCTCAGCAAATTCATCCACTTTAACATTTGCACTTTCAATGATTTTGTTAGAGGATTTGTTAAGATATTTATAAGCTTTGCTTTTGGTAGAATATCCTAGAAATATTCCTTCATCACTTTTGGATTCAAGATTCCCATTTATATCATCTTTCAATATATAACATTGACTTCCAAAAATTCTAAAGTAACTCATATTTGGTGTGTATCCATACCATAGCTCATAAGGTATCTTATTAGTTTCTTTCTTCAATTGAACTCGATTCAATGTATAGACAGCAGTACTTACAGCTTCTCTCTAGAATGTTTGTGTGATGCCTTTTTCAATCATTGGTGTTCTAGCGCAATCAACAATTGATCTATTTCTCCTTTCAGCAATCCCATTTTGTTGTGGTGTTCTCGGTGTAGAAACTTGTCTTGTAATTCCATGCTCATTACAAAAGTTAGTGAATTCATCAGAAATAAATTCTCCTCCTCTATCTGATCTTAGACATTTTATTTCTTTTCCACTTTGTTTTTCAAATATATCTTTATACCATTTGAACATCTTAAATGTTTCACATTTCTCTTTTAAGAGCATAACAATCATCATTCTAGAATAGTCATCAAAAAATAGAGTGAAGTATCTATCACCATAATAGCTTTTTGTTCTCATTGGTCCACAAGTCAGTATGGACTAACTCTAGAATAGTATTAGATGTGTAGGTTTTTCTCTTGAAACTAGACTTTGTCATTTTTCCTTTTTGACAATTCTTACACATGACATGGTCAAGTTTTGACATGCTTGGTAAGCCTCTTACTTTCCTTTTCTTGCTTATCCTAACCATGTTCTCAAAACTCACATGACATAACCTTTATTCCACAACCAAATGTCTTCATTTCTAGCTAATAAACAAGTGGTCTCAATCTTATCAAGATAGAATAGGTTACCTTTTGTTTGTTCACTAGTACTGATCAACCTTCCTATTTCATTATAGATCTTTTCCTTTTGTTCTCAAACGCAACTCAGTGTCCTGTGTTATTCAGGTGTGAAACACTCAATAGATTATAGTTAAGTCCTTTCACCCAATATGCATTTTCACATCCAATTAGATTATTCAACATGATTGTTCCTTTTCCTTCTATTGGACAAGGTGAGTCATTACCCATCCTAACTGATCCACCATTATAATATTCAAAAGTTTCAAAATTTTCCTTATCTCCTGTCATGTGGTGATTATATCCACTATAAATAATCTAGACATCATTTTTACTAACCTTAGATATGAGTGCGGTTTCAACATACCTTTCTTATTTGTCTGAATCATCTTTCATAGAAACAAATACTACCTCAATATCTTCATCAAATTCAGTGTCAGTATTTCTAGCTTTGTTCTCAACTAGGTAACAAGCCTTCTTTCCTTTTTCCTTGTAGTCTTGGTTATCTCTTCTATCAAAGTGTCAGTTTCTTCTGTAGTCTCGGTCATCACTTCTGTCAAACTTCTTTTCATAACATCTGTCATTTTCTCTTTCATCTTTTCTCTTGTTAGGGCATCTAGCAGCAAAGTGTCCAATTTATTTTCAATTAAAACATACCAATGGTAATTTACCTTTGTATCTACCTTTGCCTCTTTGCAATCTTCTATCCATTAGTTCTTCAATTTCATCAAGTTCTTGTTCATCACTATCAATTTCACTATCATTTCTCATAGTGTGTTTAAGACTTGATTTACTTATTTTCATAGAAGATTTGAATGCAGACTCAATATTTGGTAAGACATTGTTGTCAAAGTTATTCATCTCCAATGAAATAAGTCTACCAATCAAACTATCTAGAGTAACATTGTTATTTTATACTGCTCTCATTTCTTGAATTGTAGATACTCTAATAGCATAAACAAGCAGTAAGGTTCTCAGAATTTTACTTACCATTATTTCTTCCTCAAGTACACCTCCTACTCCTCAGATATCATTAACAACTTCTTTGATTCTGCTACTATATTGAGTGATGTTTTCTCCTTCTTTCATTCTTAGGTCATCAAACTTTCCTCTTAGACTTTCAGCCTTAGCTCTCAGCACGTTTGTATGTCCTCCATGTACTAGATTGAATTTGTCCCATATTTGCTTTGTTGTGGTGCATGATTTGACATATTCAAATTTAGCATCGGATAGTGAAGAAGCAAGTTCTATCATCATAGAGTTGTGTTCATGTTTGTCTCTCAATTAATCAACATTTAGAGGTCTTGTTGGTGCAGCATATTTAGTATCCAAGTATTGTGTGACATCATTTCCAATACCTGATAGATGAAGTCTTATCCTACTTTGCCATGATGCAAAGTTGTCTTTGTTCAACTTAGGCACATCCCTTTTACTCATCTTGTGATCTTTAGCTTGAGTCTCTAAACTCTCTTCCAAGCACACTAGCTCTGATACCAATTGTTAGAATAACTGAGGGGGGGGTGAATCAGTGGCCTCAAAAATTAATCCAATAATCCAACCAAAAACTTTTATCAAAAATATAATACCTTTAGTTATCTTTCAATCCTAAAATATGTATGCCTTGTGTAAATTTAACATATATATACCGCTCGATGAATATACTGCTTATCTTTTCCTTAAGCTTTACCGAGTAGCAATAATTAAACTTAGTGTTTACCGACCAATCTTATTTTAGCAATATGTAAAGAAAAATATCAAAGCAATAAACCATATACACATTTGACACATGGATTTTTAGCGTGGAAACCCTGTTAAGGGAAAAACCACTTGGGACCGATAACCCAAAATTTTCACTCTTTTGAAGTGAGCTCGGTGAAGAGCCGACCCTGTTACTATTAAGTGTGAACTTGTTAGAGGATTTAAAACTAATAGTTTATCATTTGACCTATCATTCACTATGCTATCAACATGAAAAAAATTTGATACTCTTGAGTATCTCAATACAATAAGGATGGTTAAATCCCACTCGATTAAGAGATTTTCTAAATCAATGGTTAAACTGAAACAGTAAATGAGCTGTTCAATAATACAACTTTTAACTTGCAGATTTTCAGATATATTATTAGTCCATAATGCCTCTCTGATCAATGTTCTCTTCAATTCCTTTGCTCCTCTTCTTTCTTCTTTCTTCTCAATGAATGCTCTTGCTTCTCTTTTGCTCGATCTCTGCAGAATTTCTTTGGCTTTGTTCCTCAGCCTGTATGATCAGATCTGCATGAAGACTTATATCTTCACCAGAATTATACTAATAATTTTTCTCTTTGTAATGAATTACTTGTCTCTTTATATAGACATAATTTCACTGTTAAATGTCCTTTTCTTTCTTTTTCTTGATGTAGATTGCTTCTTGATTCACAAATCTTTCCATGTATTGCTTTAATCTTTAAAGATTTTCTTTAGTTTTATTCTGTAGATTTATTCTTGACAACTGTGAATAAAACTAGCTTTAAATATTTAGTTCAACTGATCGATGAAAATAAATAAATCAATCAGTTAACTCTAAATATAGCTCCTGCTAGCTAAGTGTTTTGTCATTTTTCTAACTCCAGTTTTGATCGGTGATCAACTCTTAGTTTTTTCGTTCATAGACTCTAGTTGTCCTCGGGCATCAACTTCAATTATGCTCAGTGAACACTTTAGTTATGCTCAGTGTTGCAATTCTCGATATACACTGTGAACTACTCAGGTTTCTCTATCCGTCAGTGTGCATTGTCTGTCGGCAGGGATAACTTTAAGAAACCCCCTCCTAGGAAAAAGTGTAAAATCCTGGCGAATCGTACATTAATTTAGGGGAAAAATTTTATTGATGATGGCAAATTTATTTTCCAAATTAGGAAAATGATATAAAGGCGTAGGCAATTTTTTCCCTTCCGAATGAAAATTTCATAAAATCCTGGCGAATTATAAATTAATGGGGGGAAAATATATAATATATGAGGCAAATTATTGTCTTGTGAAGGAAAAATAAATATTTTATTTGGCAATTTTCAAAAGATGGGACTCGTTAATGCGTCATGTAGGCCAACGCCAACTAATATTAAATGTCTTATTTGAGACCATTTGATTATCCTAGATCAATGGTTGAGGTTTAATCTCGGCCCAATTTCGTGAAAGAAACAAATTTTTACAAGAAGTCACCCGAATAATGACACGTAACATAGTAATTAATGCAACGTCCATCAAATATCACTTTTATTTGTTAAGAATATAACTAATCACACATTGGACACATAACCTAATTAGATATTGTTAAATGTATTATTTGAGACCATTTGATCATCATAGATCAATGGCTTAAATTAAATTTCAGGCTGAATTTCGGAAGGAAACTAACATCTGCAGGAAGTCACCGGAATGATGACATGTATCAAGCCTTAAAAATTGCACCATAACCATGATCGTTGATTACTACTGGTTATTTTTTGACATGGATAGTGGATAGTGCAACTGCAACTTGTAACTCGTAACTCAAAAAGAAATAAATACCTTGTCAATGACATTCTTTAACTGCCATCTTTAACTGTCAATAGTACACATGCATTTATTAGAAAATTTATGGGAAATATTTACATTTAGATATGAAATATTAAGGACAGTCGATTTAAATCTCTCACACACATAATATGCATAATGCATTTATGGAAATTGCATTAAATATGATTAAAGAAAGAATAATTATTAATTGCTAAGTATCTGTGATCACTACTATCAATCAAGGGGTTGGGTCTATTTAAAGAGAATCTGGTTTCTTTCTTCTTCATTTTTCTTTTGGTAGATTAAGAGTCAAAGCTACCGATGGTAGAAATTGTGCCTCTAGTTTTAAGGTTTAGGTTTTTAGGTCTTTAGGCTTTGGATAATTAAAGATGGATACACCAATCCATTTGAGATGCATGTCCCCAGATGACCAGAGGTCCTTTTTGAGCAATGTCTCAAAAGAAATCCTCACTTCCATTTGTAGGGATGTTGGTGGTGAGTCTTCTATAAATTCTACTGTGTTGATGTTATTGGGTCGAGAGTTCCTTGAGAATGTCGACAGATACCATGTCTACACGAATATTACATCCTGGTTTTTTGCGTCTCTCCTCGACCTCGGAGGACAGAAGGTGGATATGTTGATGCTGTTAAGGAAGGTTTTTAAAGAGAAATTCCTGAAGGATGATGTCAATGTTGCTATTTTTGTGGAATTAGGGATGGGGATCCCTTGGCCAAGAGATATATACAAGCTGTTGGTGTCGGACAGTAATGTGGCCAGACAACCCTTTCTGTTGAACCTCAATGATGAGCAACTAACGTGACATAGGAAATGGGCACGACTTGGGAGGGATTTTCTCCAGAAATGGTTTTACCTTGATGAATTTGATGAGTCAGACTACACATGGCTTGACAAATTCTTAGAGATTATCCTCTCTGGAAAATTTTACTCAAGGGAAGATGAAGATCCTTGATTCCCTAGTTTACCCATTCCCATTACCCTAGTTTTTTGATAATGGACATGCAAAGTTTCACTTTTTTTTATATCGATAAGAAGTTGCCTATTAGGTTTCTATTTTTACTGTACGATGTAATTTTTTGAAAAGAAAAAAATTTCCAATTTTGTTTCAAATTTCTTTTTATGGGTACAAAAAATGATTCTTAAGACTTAGACTTCTCTGTGATTACAATATTCTAATTATTTTCTTTACCTATGTATTAGACATTTAAGTATATGCTTAAGCGATGGATTAGTACTTCCATTTTTTAAATCTGAAGACTAAGATTCTGAATTTTTAAAATGATTAAGTTTCTTTATCAGTCCAGAGCTAGTTTCTATTTTTAATTTGCCAATGTGTCATATCGATGTATGATTATAAGATAGAAATAACTGAATTAAAATCTAAATCTGACTACACTGTAAAACTAAACATTTAATAAAATTTATTAAATGTAATAACTAATAAGCTGAATTTGTAATTTAAAATGATTAAGTGACACTCACACATGTCCTAGTCACATCAAATGACAAGCCAAAAGTTAATGGGACCCGCGATAGTGTGACAGTGCCAGAGACCGTTGGATGAGCACAGATCAACGGTGTGTGGTGTATTTTGGGCCAAAAGGGAAAAGAAACCCCATTTCTGCAAACCTATTCTGAAATAATGTAAATGAACTCAAATCATAGTCATAGAATAAGTATCACTTACCTTTGCATCAAATTAAAATGCAGCAATGCAGTCGCGACTCGCCAATGCAGTATTGACTTTGAGTATACAGTTCCACTCAATAGTCTGAAAATTCTGAAACTTCACAACTATCAAATATAGAGATATCATAGAGATATCATAATTCTTTTATACTAATCCTTATTCAAAAAATTTGGTGGGAGGTATTAGGTATACAAATATTTGGGCAAGCCTGCGTAATTATAACACGTCTTTTGTTATTTCTGAGGTGATTATGGGTCATCCAATACCTTCCCATGATTAATAAAGTTGGCTACATTGTGTCGATTAGAGACATGCATCCGTAAAATGCCAGACAAATATAGGCCATTGATTTCGGGTCACTTAGAAATTATAGGTGAATGTTGTAAATTTATGGGGACCAAAATTTATATTCCATTGGTGATAATGTGTAAGAAATGGAAAAATTAAATAAACCGATGGGCGATGGTCCCGGGCTTTGGGTCAATATTAATAAATGTTGGGCGATAGGGTCAATCAAATATGTGAAAAATATTCGCCAATTTTGGGGTCGCCGACATGCGACATTCACCAAATGGTGAATAATCACCACTAAAGTTTTCGCTGTCCATCGGTGTTTATTATCACTTGGTGTACACTGGCTTTTTATGTTTACTGATAACATAAACTTTGTCTCTTTGGTTTTGTTAGCACTGTGTTGAAAAAATTTCAATTTCTTGGTCCTTTGTTTTCCCGGGCTTTCTTGTTTCAAAATCCTGTGTTTTGCCGCTCAAAATAAGTCAATCCCTTTTTGAAATCATTTTTTATCCTTAGTCACTTTGTCGCGTCGCTCTTTTCCTTATGTTTTTAAGTTGCGTGACTGCGCGACGAGCTGTCCGTGAAGGAGAATCGCGCAATCGCGATCTGCATATGTCTATTTTTGATCTGTCTGCGAGTGGGCGATGAGCTATTCTAAAGTTGTAAATCGCGTAGTCGCGATGCTTTATGGAAGTCAAGTTTTAAGTTCGTGAGTCAGCGATGAGTGAAAAATTGTACATCGCGCAGTCGCTGAAGAGTTATGTTATTTCTATCCTGCTACGCGACTGGGCGAGTCTTGTTTAAAATTAAAGTAGTCGCGCACCCGCATCAAGTTTTTATGTCAATGTCAATAGAGCGCGATTGCGCGACGAGGTCATGTTCTGTTTGGTCGCCCACTCACTTATGTTCTAATTCAGTTTTTTTTTGTAGCACGAGTGCACGATGAAGTCATAAAATAGTCAATAAAGATGCCATCGCTCAATCGCACAAGTCATTTTCAACATTCAAACGCCTCGCTCACTTGCTGATGCTTTGAGGCGATCAGGAATCAACTTGCGAGTATGCGATGAGTCAAAGGAGAAAAGCATCGCTCAATTGCCGATCAACAAAGATGGAAGGAAAAGAGCTCGCGAGTGAGCGACTAAGGAAAAAATGAAGCAGTCGCGCACTCGCAATATGTAACAAAGTGAAATTTCTGACGCGGGTGTGCGACGAGTTAAAGAACCGATGCCATCGCTCACTCACGCGCAAGATAAAATCTAGAGTAAAAGGATAGCGAGTGTGTGACCAGACAAAGTATGCAGTAAAGGAATGAATTTCGCTCAGTCGCCCAAATCAAAAAGTGCATTTTGAACAGCCAGCGAGTGTGCGATGATGAAATAAATGAAAGAAAAGATGCACAGTCGCTCAGTCGCCAAGATTCAGGTGACATAAAATATTAGCTCGCAAGCGTGCGATGAGTAAAAATTAAAAGCATCGCTCACTCGCATGAAATCAAAAGCCAAAGCATGAAAGAAAGTGAGTATGCAATAGACTTAAGATGAAGTCAAGAGCTAGGTCATCGCTCACTCGCAAAATATGAAAAGTTGAGCAAGGATGGATGGCGAGTGTGCGACCAACTGAATGAAAGGGATGTGTCGCTCACTCGCAAGGGTATTTCTAAAAGTGAATAAAGTGTAATGTGCTAGCAAGTTTCAGGTTGACGAGTGCTAGATGGAAAAAAGCCTACACTCTCTCTTCCAGCTAGGATCAAAAAGTGCAAGTTGATCGCGGCATTAATGACAGAATGAAATCTTTGTGACAGTTCAAGTGCAGGAATTTGGCTTTCAAGTTGACAAGATACAGTCCTTAATGGCTATAAGTGTAAATGATTGAGTTGGATTCTGTACAACTTTCATTTCTGCATTCTAAGTTTTTCGGCGAAGAGTAAGAAGCTTGTTGATTTGGAGTTTTGTGTTGATACAGTAGAATTAAAAAGAAGCAAGATGAGTCAAGCTATCGTTCCTACCACCTCACAAGGGTCTGGAAAGAAGAAGGAAGTCGCACCAAAGAAGTACACAGAAGAATTTGTCAAATTGCTGCCTGGGACTCTAAATACAAACAGTGCAGATTGGGAAGAATGGAGCGACAAGTGGTCACAATGCATAAATCTGGTAACCCCAGACTACTCTGGCAGTACTTTATTTCATTATTTTTGGAATAATAGGGTTAAGCCAGTCCCAATTTGCAATCCATGGGATTTGAATATGGCTAAGTTAATAGTGCCTGATGTATATGTTGATATTGGTCTTATTAAGGAGCTAGCAAAAAACTATTGCCCAGTGGCTAGGGTAATTAGAAAAAAGAACAAATAAACCCTAGTTTCCATAGATAGGAGGTCAGTAGCTGAGGTATTTGGAATTACCGGTGCACTATGCACAGATATTGACTTGAAGAAAATCAAAGCTGACTATGTCAAAAGAGAGCATTTGATCAAGAAATATGAAATTCCTAAATTCATGCCCAGAGTAGATAGGAAATTGGTGAAGATTCCAGACAATTTCAAGCCACCTTTTAACCTGTCTCTGTTTCATCATTATGTAAAGTGCACTGCTTATGGTGTGAGTAGGGTCCTAGGCCTTGATGGAGATTCTACAGTATCTGAGGAGATACTCATGATAGCTATGAACATCCAACACCCTGAAGTCAACACTG
>MU223756.1:433324-445106 GCA_018584345.1 Thuja plicata
CTCCCTTATAGACCCTCTAGGGACACATAATTGACTTCCTTTAAATAGGAGATTACTTTGCAAAGTATATTCAAAATATTTACTATGAAAGTGGTTCTTATATTCTTGGCATACCTTATAGATGTCTACAAATTCTTCATCATCACCATATATATCCTTGAAGTTGTCTATTCCCATGCTCTGCAGTTGTATCTCCTGGATAGTCAAGGCTCTTCTACTCAAGGCATCTACAACCTTTTTCTGCAATCCCTTCTTTTGTTTGATATTGAATGTGTATGCTTGCAGGTACTCAACCCACTTCATATGCTTGTGACTGAGCTTCTCTTGGGAGTTCAAGAAACATAATGCTTGATTTTCATAAAAGACTCTGAAATATTTTGGAAGAAAGTAATGCCTCCACTTTCTCAGTGCCTAAACTAGAGCATATATCTCTAGGTCATAAGAAGAATATTTCTTCTTAGCTTCACTCAACTTCTCCAAGTGGAAAGCCACTGGTCTTCCCTCTTGGCTTAATATAGCACCAATTGCCACATTACTGGCATCACATTCTACTGTAAATAACATTTCAAAGCTTGGAAAAACCAAAATAGGTTGTGTAGCAATCTTTTTCTTTAACAATTAGAAACCATGGTTAGCTTGTTCATTCCATGCAAACTTAGTCTTCATACCTCCTTTAATAGTGTCCAACATGGGAGCACAAATTACACTGAATTGTTTGACAAAATTTTTATAATATTGGGCCAGACCATGAAAACTCCTTACCTCTGTTGTTATCCTTGGAGTAGGCTAATTGAGTATAGCTTCCACTTTTCTTGGATCCATCTTTATCTTACCTTGAGATAGTAAAAAACTAGGATATACCAGCTTTGTCTTGATGAACTCACACTTTTCTAAGTTGATCATCAACTTCTCCTCCTACAGCTTCTTAAAACCCATTTCCAAGTGTTTGAGGTTCTCTTCTCTTGTCTTACTATAAATGAGTATATCATCTAAGTAAACTACTACAAACTTTCCAATATAGTCTTTTTGGACCTCATTCATTAACCTCATGAATGTAGATGGGGCATTTGAGAGTCCAAATGGCATTACAAGCCACTCATACAGTCCTTCTATGGTTTTGAAGGTTTTTTTCCACTCATCCCCTTTAGTTACCGTGATTTGATGATAGCCACTCTTTAGGTCTATCTTTGTAAAGTACCTTGCTCCTCCTAGATAGTCCATTAGGTCTTCTATCCTAGGCATAGGGAATCTATACCTTATTGTAATCCTATTGATTTCTCTGGAGTCTATACATAACCTCCAAGTTCCTCCCTTTTTAGGTGCTAGGCCTATGGGCACGAAACATGGACTAGTTCTCTTTCTTATAAGGCCTTATTCTAGGAGCTCTTGGATTTGTCTAGCAATTTCTTCATTCTATTGAGGATTCATTTTATAGGATTCCTTATTGGGTAGGGTAGCTCCTGGTATCAGGTATATCTAATGGCTTACAGACCTCTTAGGGGGTAGGTTTGATGGTTTTCCATCACTCACTATACCTTCATACCTTTTTAACATCTCTTGGACTTCTTTAGGTAGCTCTCTCCTCTTCTCTGTTTTGTCTGCAACTTCCTTTGGCTTTAACACTAGTGCAAATCCAACTCCTTCTCCTTCTTCTAGAGTCTCTAAGAACTCTTTTTCACTCACCATGAGAACATTAGGACCAATTGTCTTCAATTCTGCATCCTCCAACAATGACTAGATTTTGTATGTCACATTGTCCTTCTTGAACGATTATAAAAATTTTACTCCATCATGCATGACCTTTCTATCAAATTTCCATGGTCTACCTAGGAGCAAGTGACATGCATCCATAGGTAAGACATCACATAAAATTATATCCTTGTATCTCCCAATTGATAATTCTACCCAAGCTTGCTTATTCACAAGGACATGTTGTCCTTTGTTTAGCCAAGTGACCTTGTAGGGACTGATGTGGGGTATCCTTGTCATTTTCAACTTGTTGACTGCCTCCTATGACACTATGTTGTCACTAGACCCTGAGTCTATTATGAATTTATACACTTTACCCATCATCTTACACTTTACTCTAAACAGTGATCTCCTTTTACTGATTTCTTCCTTCATTGGCTCTTTGATTAGAGTTCTTCTCATCATGATATTCTCTCCCTCCTCTGATTCTAATGGAACTTTAGGGTTCTTGTTTCCACCACTTGTCTCCGCATGAACATAGTTCACTCTTTTGTCACCTCCTTGAGAGGTACTTCCCTTCTCTAGACACCTATATGTCAGATGTCCTAACTGATTTCAGTGATAGCACTTCATATTGGAAAAATAGTTGTCTCTTCCCTGGTTACTGCCTCTTCCTTTGTTGTTAGAGTTCCTCCCTCTACTTGAACTTCCTCTATTGAATTTTCTCTCATTTTTTTCAGTGAGCTTAGTCTCTGCTTGACCTTTAGATTTAGATTTTCTTCCACCATATCCACCTCTTTATCCTTTGTTTTCTCTTCCTCTACCCCTTCCTCTGGAGGTTCTTGAATATTGTTTCTTCTTTGACTTGTCTTCCACCTTGATAGCAATTTGGTGGCACTTTTGAACTGTGTCTAGAGTCAAAAGAATCATCTCATCTTGAATGGTCCATTTAAGTCCATTAAGATATCTTTCTGCCTTCACTTTCTCATCCTCTACTACTCTTGACCTCATACAAAGTCTCCGAAAGTCTTCAGTGCATGATTTTACATCAATGTCCTTCTGCCTTAGACCTTGTCTTCTTTTGTGCAGTTGGATTTCATAATCCTCAGGGATATAAGAATCTCTAACTTTTGTAACCATAGCCTTCCCTAAAGAAATGGGCCTTTTCCCTTCCTTTTCTCTCTCATCTTGGATGAATTTCCACCAACTGAGTGCGGACCCTCTCAGTATAGCTTTTGCAACTTTCACCTTTTGAGCCTCAGTGATACCATCACACTCAAAATGGTTTTCTAGTCCCTCTATCCAATCAAGGAATACCTCTGGTTCCATTTTTCACTAAAAATAGGAACTCCTTCCAATGCTTTTCCACTCATATATTTTAGAGCTCCCAGGAATGGATCCTCATTAAGGATAGGGTCAGCTTCAGGGATCTCATCTTCAAGGGCAATCTTTGTGCCTTTCCCTTCAATCTTGTCCTTCACTTCATCTGCTTTCACATCAACTTCATTCACTTTTTTCTCCAATTGAGCCAACCGATCTCAAATTAGTCTATTCTCCTCTTCTTGTTCATCTACCTTCTTATCCAACTCAGCATTAGTCACCATTGTTGATTCTCCAATTTATTCTTTTGGTTGCAACATTAACCACAAGCCTGATCAAAAGAGGCTCTGATACCAATCTGATGGAAGTGTTCCAAGATTGGCTTGCACTTACTCAACTAAGGTCTTAACTTGCCCTAGTTTACCTAGGATCCTAATTCTCTTCTAGAATCCACCAAAGTCTTGATTATTCACACCATAAGAATATTCTAACTCCACACTAATAGTTAGTTTCTTTGTGCTCAATCTTGAAAGATTTCCACCATTGAAAGTACTCCTTGTCTCTATGCTTCCTTGGATGATTCCAAGCTCAAATATTCATAAACATCTTCACAAGTTCTACAAAGTACATGTTTGCCTTCAATAAATCCATATGACATCTTTTGAATCCCATTTGAATGGGTCTTCTATTCCAAAGTGATCAAGTTCCACCTTCACAATGCTTTTGAACCTATTAGGCCTAGTAGCCCTATTAGCCCTATCCAGAGGGTTTTTCTGGATTCTTGTCAAAAAATTCCACACAACCCTAAAAAAAAACCTAGGAATCGGATACCCTTTTCCAATACCTTAAGTATTTTCAAGGTTTTAGCTCCTCAAACCATCCGTACACCACTATCCTAAAATGTAGGTCTTTTAGGCCTATTTTCAAGCATTGACAGTGACACTGATTTCTTGCTATAAATGTGTCAAGATGGATTGGATAGGATCTAGGATCATAGGAAGGGATCAATTATACCCTAATTCTCTTGGAATCACACTTTGGTTTTTTTCCCTCATACACTCCTTTGCAATGGCACTTGATTCTTACTCTGTTACACCTCTAACCAGACAGACCTTGTTCGCCTAGGGCATAAATTTAAAAATAGAAGCTTGAATCTTCAATACATCTCCTTGCATATTTACACTATAAATAGTCTCCCATAAAACATTCATCCACCCTTAGGAGATTCCCACAGTTAGATTTCATGGGGGAGCCATGGAAACACAAACTACTCTAGACTGGACCAGCAGACTCCCCAAATCTTAATCAATTTACAAATCCTACTAAATAAACTCTATAGTACTTTCACAAAAAATGGAAAAGTCTTAAAACTAACTATTAAACACAGATCCAACACTAATTTGATCAATTCAATCCATCTAATCACTTTGTAACTCAAAAATTCTCTAATATTGCTAAAACCCAGAATTGTAGAGCTTCTTACTATTCCAAAAACTTGCTTACATTCAATCTACCTTGGGAATGAGTCCTTAGGTATCTTAGGATACTTTCTCCACCATTTTAGGCCACTATCATTTATTTCTCACCTCCATCTCGAGAGGAATCCAAACATTGTCTATGTTAACAATGCAAAATGTTGTCATGACAACATTGTAGCATCTTTTACATAAATGCTTGAAAATAATTTTTATGACCTCTAATATGCTTGGTACAAGGAATATACATCATTAAGGACTTTTTAGGAACTTTCCCAATCCTAACTGACTCTAGGACCCATTAAGACTCATTTTCCCTACTCAAGCCAAAATTATGCATTAAAGTAAACTAACTAGACTAGTTTGGATTTGACACTAATTATCAGTCCACCTAGTAATACACCTTGCAAGACCTACTAAGGTCAAAATTAAACACACACTGACTTGGCTAAGGTCAGTTACAAGCCAAAACATTCTAGGGCTTAGATGATAGTCTAGGTGCTCCTGCACCTCGTGGTGTATAGATGATAGTTTGGATTGGGTGAATAGTGCCTAAGGAGCTGATCTGGTCCACTAGAGACTTAATTCTCTCACACATGTAAAAACCGATTGGGGGGACACCATGGATCTTACTAGCAACTGTAAATTAGTAGCCTACCTGAATCACCTCTGAAAAGTGACTTATTATAGTGCAAGGGGAGGTAATATTCTCCCCCAAGATTCCTATCATACATTTCCTAGGGTATTGTGTTCCAAAAGAGATCTTCGTAGCACATCAACAATACCTGGAATAATGCAAAAGCACGGGCGCCCTTCTGGGGGTGACACTGTTGTGTGAGCTAAAGGACTACCAAGCAATGGGCCTATAATATTTCATGTGAAGCCAATTCCTTAAGGTAGCTATAGTTTGTACTGTCTTCGTTGTGTTAAATCACGTAAAACCTTAGGTGGCTTGAAAGGGCCAATTGAACATACACACATGAAAATTTTCAAATTTGTATCAAATTCCCCAAAGTCATAATTTCTTGTCTCCTGCAAGGTTGCTTTATCCCTTGCAGAACTATTTTCAAATGTGTTTCTTCAATAACTTTCAATTATGCCCAAAATGTACATCAAGGTATACTTAGCATATTCAATGCCTTTTATGAATGTTGAAATTTAGTTCTTGCCAATGAACAAATTGACCTAAAATAGCCCAAAATTAGTCAAAATCCTATATCATCATATCCACATCACTTCTTCTATCTATCAAATTCTTCATCATCCTCATATTTCTTATCCTAATCACCCTCTTAATCATCCAAATCATTCCTCTAATCCAATCATCCTTAATCATTATATTCACCATCTCCTAATCATATAGAACATTTATAATCTCCTCCCTAATCTAATTTACTCATCCAAATCATTCTTCTACATCCTCAATCATTCCTCCATTTCCTAATCATTCTTCCTCTTCACCTCTTAATCATCCTAGTTATCTTCTTTATTCATCATCCCTTTTATCCTAATCAACCTTCTTAATCATTTCAAATATCCATCTTTGTCATCATTTCCTAATCATCTCCCTAATAAAATCCAACCATCCATATTCTTCTAAGCATCCTTAATCAACATCTACATCCTAGTCAATCTTTGAATTTATTCATCCTATCTTAATCATCTTAATCACCCTATCCTTGTCATCACATTCTTCTTAATCAACCTTAATTGTCGTAATCATACTTCATCTTAATCATCATCCATAATCATCCTAAATCTCTTCCTTCTTCATCCTAATCACTTCCTTTCAACCATTCAAATTCTTCTCTATCATCCTAATCATCTTCCATTCTATTTTAATCATCCTAATCATTCCCTTCATTCTAATCACTTCTTATAAGTCATTCATATTCATCTTAATCATCCTAATCACTTCTTCTAAGTCATCCATATTCTTCTTAATCATCCTAATCTCTTCTTCTAAATCATTTCATCTTATTCTAATCATTTCATCATCTTCTTAATCATTCAATCAAGGTCATAATCCTCATATAATTACTTTTAGCCTAATCATCCTTCTAATCCACATCAATATCCACTTTCTTAATCTAATCCCATCATTTATTCTTCAATCTAATCACATCATCATTCATCTAATCCAATCCACTTGTCAACCTCATATCATTCTATCCAATTCATCTTCCTCTTCATCCAAAAACCAATCACACCTTAATTATTCCCTTGACTTCAAACATCCCTCATTTTTCTTCTAAATTTTATCCTTTCTTCATTCAAATATTCATCCACATCACCTTCTAATTCCAATTTTCATAAAATATTCTACTTTTGGCTTAGGAGCACCATCAAAATCCTTGGACTTTAATCCTAGTTATCTTGATTGACCCACATCCAACCATAGTCAAGCTTAACCCACATCAAATCAAACTTCATCTTTCACACCTTCATCAAACTTTTCATCTCAAATCTTAGGTTGAAATATTTATCAAAGTGTTGCATAGACCCTCATCATTAGCAAAAATCTATTTGAATCATACTGCTTTGAGAACATCAGTCTGTCTCAAGTAGTTAATTCTCTTATTCATATCCTATTTTTCTTGGGATCGTCGATCTATCTCCAAGTAGAAAAAGATATCATCATCCAAATCAATCCTTTGTTTACACCATCATAGGGTCTTGTTTCACCTAGGTTTGTTGCAAACCTTTAAATCCAAATCAAATCAAATTAAATCTAATCTTGAGGCCCTGCCCTCATATACAAAAATCAAATCAAATTAGAATCAATCAAAATCAAAATCCTTGAGGCCTTTCCCTCTTAAATCAAAATAAAGTCCAACATTTCTCCTAAATCCTAAGTTCATATTTCATCCATCCTCAAATCTTTCACTTCATCTACTCTTAATCTAAATCTTCATCCATCATCATCTTCTAAACCAAATCCAAACCCATTATCTAAACATCATAAATATAGATTGGTTTCACAAAATGGTTGAGGAATTTAAAGTACTAAACCCTAATCCTCAAACCATACCTCCAATACAACCCACCTACCAAATAAATCCTCAACACGTCATATCCAATCCCAATTCATCTACCATTTCTTATCCTTCCTCTACCTTTGAAAAGGGAAACCAATCTCATTATCCCTCACCAACACATGATTCCCTCCATAGCCACCTTTCCTAATAGATTCAAGAACTCAAAAACATTGTCCTTGACCTAAAAAATGGGGGTCAAAAGAAATTTTTTTTCCTTTGAAGACTTATGTCCTTCCCCATTTGTCCAAATACATAATCCTTACAATCCCAATCCTCCACTTAATCTCCCACACATTATGCCTACTTTACAAAACCATGGTCCTAATCCTCCGGCATCCAATCCCAATCCTCCACATAATCCTAATCCTCCAAAACCTACAACTTCCCCATCCCACACTACATTTTCAATTGACTGGATCCAAGGACTAGCAGAGAAGTATAAATCCCAAAATCAAGTTTTGCAATCCCCTAAAGACATGAACCCACCATTTTCCCCTCCAAATCCATACATATATTCATCTCCTAAGTTTCATGAGTCTTCCATCCCTCCATACACCCAAGTTGAAGCTTCCACCCCCCCATTATATTACCCTCACAAGTCCACACATGTCAATACCTTGTTCCAAAGCACACTAATATGGATTCCTCTCCTCCTCTAGATATAAAACTTCCTCCATCTTATGAAACCTCTCTATATGAAGATCCCCTCCTTCCATATCAATATCCACTTATCCTCCTTAACCCCCACCATGATAACATTCCTAATCCAAATCAAGACATCTCCTCCACCCCATTGCATGAAAACCTTCCATCTCAAGATCCACTCATTCCTTCCACTCCACCACATAATGCTCCCCAAATTCAAGATCATAGTACCCCTTCGTCTCCATGTCATGATCCAAACCCATCTCAAAATCCTATTATTCCTCCACACAATCCTAATCCTCCACAAAATATCATTACACTGATCTAATCCATCCACAAGCCTCATATATCTAAGATTGGTTCTTCCACCTCTATCCAACATGGCTTCCTTAAAGATCATATCATTCCTTCCAGCTCTCCTCCCCATTAACATGGACTCACATTGTGTTCAAAATAAAAAGTATCTCATTGGAAAAAGAATGTCTCAATATGTTGGTAAATCTTCCACCCCTTTTAAATCTGAAGTTATTCCATCTAAACTCATATGTTCCCATCCCCCATCCTCCAAATCCATTTTAGGCCATTATGTCCAAAACTTCATCCCTTCCTTGTCCACATCCATTTTGGGCTCTTATGTTCAAAACTACATCCCTTCCTCATCCACATCCATTTTGGGTCCTTATGTCCCAAAAACAAATCCTTCATCCCTTCCATCCATTTTGGGTCCTTACATACATATATCCACCATATACAATTCTACCACTCCATCACCCCAAATCCCCATTAAAGATCAACAAAGGCACACATACTTGACTCCTTCCAACATTCACCCTCCATTATTCTATCCATAAACTCTCCATACCATCCATCCTCATGCACCCATACCATTTTTATTAGAAGCAATTTGGATGCCAAAGCTAAAATGCATAAAATCCAAAAATCCACAAAAATCCAAGGATCAACATGTCACATCTAAAAAACATATTAAAAAAAAATCAAGAGGCCAAAAGGCCCAAAAAGAAAATTTTAAAAATTATGTGGATTCTCAAGCTACTTATTGAAGCAATGCATCTCAAAGAAAAATCCAACTTGGTATCCAACCTTGCTAATCCAAAATCTTCCACTCATAACTTCTCCAATCCTCCATCTAACAATCCCCCATCTTGAAACTCCATTTTGGGTCCTTATATCCCAAAATCCATTATCCCTAGTCTGTCATCTCATTCCTCTATTTTGTGTCCTTATATCCCAAAATCCACATTTTCTATTCCATCTCCTTAAAAATATCCTCCTCCACTACTTCACCACCCTTCAAGGTGTGTGCCAATGATGATCTTTCCAAATCCTTCATCAATTTATTCACAAGTCTTCCAACCTCCCATCCTTTGTCCACCAATCCTCCCCCATCCTTCCATCCCCTTATTACAATCCTATACATACACCTTTATCTCTCCCCATCACCCATCCATTTCATCTCTCTTCCAAAATCCTACCAACATCTATGAGCGTATATCTAAAATTCCTTGGTCTATTGTTAAACATAAATATCAAGGGATACCATCCATGGAACTATATGCTTGAGTCCTTCTTTCCACTATCTTCCTATCACATATTCATTTTCTTCCAAATCCACTTACCTATCCATTTACTTATCCTCATCCCCTTACACTCTACCCTTGGGGGAAATATCTATCCGTACTACGCTACCATACATGTCCTCCACATCCTCTATCCACCATATATTATCCTATATTTTCCCATCTTTGAGCTTGACTACCTCATACTTTCCCTCCATCCATATCCTCCATGTTTCTTATTTGCTATCCGTTCCATATCCATTATCCCACATAACTCCATCCAATTTTCCTATATTTTATCTTGACATCCTATCCATGTACTCCATCTCATAGTCCTTGTCTTATACATTTCCTCCATCCCCCTTCCATAATCCTATATCAGTCCATCCTCCTTTCCCATGTCCTTGATCTTGATTATCATATGCATTTCCTCCATTTCATATTTCCTATTCCATCAATATCCTCCATATCATTATCCTCTACCATATTCATACCCTCTATGTCATATCCTTTCTCCAAATCCCTTCCACTCTCATACATTTTATCTTTCTTAAAAACTAGATGCACTAAAACATCCATGCATGATTTGGACAATACAAGCCTTCCTCCCCTCCATGCATACCCTTTACACACTATACATCCATCTCACTCACTTTATCCACCATTTCTCCATCCTTCATCCTCTATGGGGGAATCCTTTGCAACATAGTCCTTGGATCCTAATCCACTTATTCACCATCCTTTAAGTCCTCCACGCATATCCATTACATATTATCCTTACATTTTATCTAACCTTTATCCACCATCTTCCCATCATTCATTTTCCTACTCTTAGTGTGGGGAATTTCACTTGTTTCCCACCTAGTTCTTGAGTCTCTACTATTTAATCCCATCTAACCTATCCATCTATTCACTATTACTTATCTATCCATTCCATCCATATATCTCCCATTCAAGACATCTCTCCATCTCCATCATTCCTTGGTTCTCCCTTGTCATTGGTCCCAATCCACTTTATCCTTCATCCATCTTCCAATTCAATTCTATCTAATTCATTTATTTTATAATCCAATATATCATATCTTCCAATTCTATCATATGCTCCAATTCCTCTTATCTTCCAATCCCATTCCCTCCAATTCATTTATCATCTAATCCAATCTATCTTATCTTCATCTTCCATTCTATCACAATCCACTCTATCTTATCTTCCCAATCCACTCCATCTTATCTTCCCAATTCTATTCCTCTTATCTTCCATCCTATCCAATTCAATATATTTATCTTCCTTCTATCATATTTTATATATTTCATCCATCTTACAATTCAATTCTATCCAATTAATTCCTCTTTGTTAAATTTTGAATCAGATTTATGTGTCTTTTAATTTTCCTTTTAAAATCCAATATATATGTATATAATATCAATATATATAATATATATTTAATCACAATATATATACATATATTTATTACTAATAAAATGACAAATATATATAAATATATTAATATTAATATTAATATTATGCTAATTAGATGAATGAGACTTGTATTGTATGTATTAGATACTTGTCTCTAAATGATCAAGTAGTGAACATTTATAAGGGAGACATGGTGGTATAGAGTCATGTCTCCTCTTTGAGGAGACATGACTCTATAACATCATGTCTCTTCAAAATAACCTGTTTATATAACCCGATCATAACATATAACAAATCGGTATTAACAACTTTGTGTAGGTTTATATAAACATTCATACAATCCGATAGCATATATACCCCGATCGTTGATTAATTCAAATCATTAATTCAAATCACAAACCATGCGATCAACTTAATGAACCACTAGTGCTTCTTTAATGTTTTAGCCAATTACATATCGGTGGATACATATCTGTATTAATAACTGATACAGTTAGCGATAATGGTAAAGTTGTCATGATGTATATCGATAATGATATTTAAACCAACATCAATCGGTATAATATGTTATTCGATTAAATTGAATTATATGAGTATTAATATTATTTATTTTATCAA
>MU223756.1:445156-456937 GCA_018584345.1 Thuja plicata
ACATCAATCGGTATAATATGTTATTCGATTAAATTGAATTATATGAGTATTAATATTATTTATTTTATCAACTATAATAAACATTGTATTTGTATATTGATATATATAATAATATCATTATTATTATATATATTAATATGCATATATAATGTAGAATAATATTATCTCATATTGTTTTATAATAATATTATCAATTCAATGATATTTATTTTACAAGATAATATTAAGATCATTTTTTCTGATTGAAGCTATACACATCAACACTCCCTCTTAGCTAGGGAAGATAAAATGCACATCACAATAAGTTCATAAATTGTGAAAGTTTTTCCAAGTGGATTGCCTCCATCGGCGATTCTATCCATAGCTCTCAGGTGGATTGCCTCCATTGGCGATTCGATCCACAAGCTCTTGTGTGGATTGCCTTAATCGGTAATTCGATCCACAAGCTTATGAGCTTTGGTGTGGATTGCCTCAATCAGCGATTTGATCCACAAGCTTACGAGCTTTGGTGTGGATTGCCTCAATCGGCGATTCGATCCACAAGCTCTTACGAGCTTCATTTAAAAGTATTCATCACAGAATATCAAGTCGCATGATATTCTCCAAATACTCAGAGTAATGGCCTACCAACATCAAGTCACATGATGTCCACCAAGTACTCAAAAGTTTACAAAGATATCATATCATGATATCAAGAGCATTGGCCTATAGAATATCAAGTCGCATGATATTCACCAAGTGCTCAGAGTAATGGCCTACCAACATCAAGTCAACATGATGTCCACCAAGTACTCAAAAATTTACAAAGATATCATATCATGATATCACGAGCATTGGCCTGCAGAATATCAAGTCGCATGATATTCACCAAGTGCTCAGAGTAATGGCCTACCAACATCAAGTCAACATGATGTCCACCAAGTACTCAAAAAAATTCCATAGGTAATGTGCACTTACCATAAGAACATTCACATCTTCTATTATGATCTGTTTTAGCCATCACACGATGTCTATCACAAATAGAAGATGTCATCTATCATGATTTGTTTCAGCCATCACATGATGTCTATCACAATAGAAGGTCAACTTATTGTAATATCGTCACCTTATAATAACTTTAACAAATACAAGTGACAATCATTTGGAAGTCATCACTTCCTCATGATTTACACAGGGCCCAAAAATAACATATTTTCATTAATAAAATAATCAAATATTACAATTATATCAAGTTTACCTTAGAAGTGTTCCACCTTCATCAATGAACTCCCTCTTAATCACAAGATATCATAAGTTCTTTAGAATACAAGTTTCTCTGAATACAAATCTGAATTACTGGCTTCAGCAATGGAAGCCTGAATTTTAAGCCTGTCGAGACATTTAAATGCAGTGTGACCATACTTGTCACATCTATAACATTGTATTGTGGAGGGGCCTCTAGATTTCTTGAACGATTTGTTACCATTATAGTTCATGCCCTTTTTCCTTTTGAATTTAGCAGAGAGAATTTGAATGTCTTCATTTGTGGATTCCTTGTTGATTCCTCTGGACATTAGATTACATTCTTCTTGAATACAGTCAACTTTTAGTCGATCAAACTTGGGAAGTTTGGAGCGAGCACTTATTCCTTGTCTGAAGTTTTCCCATGACATCGGGAGTCCATTTAGAGTTACCATAGTCAACTCTTTATTATCATAGATGTGGCCAATTGTTGAGAGTTGGTTTCTTAATTCTATTATCCTCATAAAGTATGAGGTGATGGTCTCTCCTTTATTCATTTTAACATTAGAGAGTTGATTTTTAAGAGAGAGAATTATGCTAGTGTTGTTGATCTCAAACATGTTTCCAAGAGCCTTGAACATTTCATATGTGGAGTCTAGCTTTGTGATAATAGGTAGTAGATGATCTTTTACTCCATCAACTAATAGCTCCATTGCTCTAGTATTGTCTTTTTCCCATTTGTTCTCCTCGACATTCTTATTAGATTTAGGAGGATTTTCTACAATTGATTTTAATTCATTCTTTCTTAGTATTAGCATCATTCGTATTTTCCAAGATTCAAAATTTGAAGCACCTTCAAGTCTATCTTCGAGTCTGATTCCATTCGCCATTTTGTAGGTACAAGATTCTCAAAAAGGAATATATAAAAAAATCTAATCTTAATCTCTTTTCATTTTAATCGGATCTTCCTTCAAGCGGTTAGACTTTATAGAAGGAACCTTACTCTGATACCATGTTAAATTTTGAATCAAATTTATGTGTCTTTTAATTTTCCTTTTAAAATCCAATATATATGTATATAATCTCAATGTATATAATATATATTTAATCACAATATATATACATATATTTATTACTAATAAAATAACAAATATATATAAATATATTAATATTAATATTATGCTAATTAGATGAATGAGACTTGTATTGTATGTATTATATACTTGTCTCTAAATGATCAAGTAGTGAACATTTATAAGGGAGACATGGTGGTATAGAGTCATGTCTCCTCTTTGAGGAGACATGACTCTATAACATCATGTCTCCTCTTTGAGGAGACATGACTCTATAACATCATGTCTCTTCAAAATAACCTGTTTATATAACCTGATCATAACATATAACAAATCGGCATTAACAACTTTACGTAGGTTTATATAAACATTCATACAATCCGATAGCATATATACCCCAATCGTTGATTAATTCAAATCACAAACCATGCGATCAACTTAATGAACCACTAGTGCTTCTTTAATGTTTTAGCCGATTACATATCGGTGGATACATATCTGTATTAATAACTGATATAGTTAGCGATAATGGTAAAGTTGTCATGATGTATATCGATAATGATATTTAAACCAACATCAATCGGTATAATATGTTATTCGATTAAATTGAATTATATGAGTATTAATATTATTTATTTTATCAACTATAATAAACATTGTATTTGTATATTGATATATATAATAATATCATTATTATTATTTATATTAATATGCATATATAATGTAGAATAATATTATCTCATATTGTTTTATAATAATATTATCAATTCAGTGATATTTATTTTACAGGATAATATTAAGATCATTTTGTCTGATCGAAGCTATAAACATCAACACTCTTCTAATCCAATCTATCTTATCTTCCAATTCTATCATATTCTCCAATTTATTTCATCTTCCTTCCATCATTTTCAATCCATTTTATCCTTCATCCATCTTCCAATTCAATTCTATCCAATGAATTCCTCTTCTAATCCAATCTATTTTATCTTCCAATTCTATCATATTCTCCAATTCCTTTCATCTTCCTTCTATCCTTTTCAATCCATTTTATCCTTCATCCATCTTTCAATTCGATTCCATCCAATTCATTCCTCTTCCATTCTATCTATCTTCTAATCCAATCATATTATCTTCCACTTCCATTCTATCTAATTCCTCTTATATTCCTCTCATCCTATCTATTTATTCTTCTTTCCAACCTCCAATCTATCCTATCTTCCAATTCATTCCTCTTATAATATAATCAATTCCTCTTCCATTCTATCTATCTTCTAATACCATCATATTATCTTCCAATTCCATTCTATTAAATCTTCCTCTCATCCTATCTAATCCAATACATTTATTCTTCCTTCCAACCTTCAATCCATCTTATCCTCGAATCATCTTATCTTTCAATTCCATTCTATCTCATTTCTCTTATCTTCCTTCATCCACATTCCAATTCAATTCTATCCAATCCATTTATCTTCTAATCCAATCCATCTTATCTTCCAATTCTCCCATATTCTCAAAATTCCTCTTATCTTCCAAGTCCATTCTATCTAATTCCTCTTATCTTCATTCCTATCCAATTCAATCTATTTATCTTCCTTCCATCCTATTCACACCTCTTATCATCCCATTTCATTCTATCCAATCCACTTATCTTCTAATCAAATCAATTTATCTTTCTTCCATCTTATCCTCCAATCTCATTTTATCCAATCATGTTGCTCCTTCATCATCTAATCACATGCTATTCTACTCATTCCAATCCTATCAAACTGAGCTTTATCATATCAAACTAATCTTTACCCCCATCACACTGAGCTTTTCCTAGACACTTTGGCCGCATGATTTTTATCAAATCAATTCAAAGCTTGACTTTTTGAGTTCCTTGTTCAGTTCACAGTTATTTCCAGTGAATGCATGTTTCTCGAGGGGAGTTATCTTTTTTTTTTTCTTTGACGCGACATCCTCCTCGACACGACATCAAAAAGGGGCAAGATGTAGACGTCTAAAATCATCCCTACACACTTATATTAATTTAAATAATATTCCCTTAGTATTATAGTTAATTCTAACTAATTAACTATTTTTTTTTTATTCATCTATTGATTTAATTAAATTAATTCATTATTCTATGGTATCTGAAGTTAATTTAAATACCCTTCCCTAATATATTAAATTTATATTTAATATATGATTCTCCACAAAATCCCCCTTTAAATAAATTTTAATTTATTTATTCCCTCCACATTCTAATATTCTACTAAGCTATGATTAATCTAAATCTAATTTGGATTAATCTAAATCTAGCCTACATTCGTAATCTATACCCATCATTATCCCCCTAAGCCTACTCCTCTAATTAATCTTAGATTAATTAGACTAATTTTGTAATTCCTACAAAAATTAACATCCTAATGGTGCTCACACATGTGTGAGCATCCCTCCTATGGGAGTTGTCTATTCCCTTTGCCTAAAATGACCCAAGCCATTTCTCTTACATCTTATCTCCCCTTTCCTCAACTTTGGAAGATTCTCAACATGTGACTCACTTTGGGTCTCCCACCATCTTACACTTGTCATTGAGCCATCATTTTCAAGATTTGCTCACATATGTGTGAGAAAATATCTCTCTTACATGACCACTCATTTATCCCATGTGGAATCTATGTGGATGCCACATGAGATCCAACTCATCCAAGCCCACCAAAAATCTATAAATAAGAGCCCTCACTCCTTGTACATCATCTTTCATTTGTACATTGTTATCATTCTAGTTTCATTCTAAGATCTTTAAGCATTTCATCATTTTGTTGCAATCTTAGTTTGAATCTAGAAATTATATGCTAGGTAAATGGAAATGAATCTTAGTTTCATTTGATCTTGCATATCATTCTAGTTTATTTTTTGCATCATCATCTTCATCATTTGGTGAAGGCTTGAGACAGGTTCCTCATACTATTCATCACATCCATTAGTTTGCATTATAGATTTCAATCCATAGAAAGAAATCAATCATAGTGGGATCTATATTTTGTGTTGGGAGAGCACACCCACATTCCTCTCTAAGAGAAAATCAACATGGCTTGGGTGCCCTTTTTAGGCTCATTGAAGATTATGGTGGAAGCCTTTGTTTTGATTAATGCTTTAGATATGTTAATGTAGATTGTAATAATTTATCTCTAACATTTGCATGTCTGAGCATGATCCCAATAGGTAGGTTTCCAGCATACACACAAACTTTCCAATATCCTCATCTCTCTTAATGTAGCATTTACTTCCAAAAATTCTAAAGTATTTCACTGTCAGAATATGACCATACCATAGTTCATAGGGAGTCTTATCGGTTCTCTATCTAATATGTACTTGTGTGCTAAAAATTAGTCACACTTCTATGAGTCATTATATCTAAGATTTATCAAGAATGAAGTCTCAAATGGCGACTCATAGCTCCCTTTTCATGGAGTGTAAGGGTTTGTGATGAAGGCCCTCCGTTTAAACCTAGTTTATGCCCATGAAAGTACACCATAAAATGATAGATTCAAAGAGGAAGAGCAAGAATGCTAGTCTCCATGATCATCAAATATACATTGCAAATGAAAATGGAAGCTATTATATATGATAACAATGCATGAAACGAAATATGCAAACTAATCTATGAAGGAAATATGCAAGATTAATCTATTGAAAGGAAATATGAATCTAAATTAGCATGAATCTATTATAAATGGATTGCCATGGATGCATGAGAGAAGAAGACAAAAAGAAGAGAAGTTGCATAGTTCAAGCTCAAATGCTCAAACTCTCCTCCAAAGTTGCTCTCCAAACCTGCAGCATAACAATAACATAAAAATTCTATATCTGATGTCTAAATGAGAAAAAGAGGGCTCCTTATAAAGGAAAGTGTGGAGAGGAATGCACCCTCAAGAGCAATGTGAGATCAATCCTTAAAAAGGAAGGTAAGAGGAAAAATCCCACCACTTAGGAATATGTGTGGAAAAAAATGAGTTTTATTTATTTTTTATTTGATTTATTTCCTTTTTTCATCAAAAAGAGAGCTTTAAGTGGGGATTTTATTTATTTAATTAGAAGAGAGATTTTTTCTTTTAATTAAATAATATTATTTAATTAAAAATATATATTTTAATTAAATAAGATAAGATTATTTAATTAAAAGAGAGATTTTCTTTTAATTAAATAAGATTATTTTATTTAATAAAAAGGGATTTTCTTTTAATTAAATAAGATTATTGATGAAATGATCAAAACTTAGGAAATATTGAAATAATTGAATTAATTACGATTTGATCAAGGAAATTAATTTGAATTAAAAATGTTGCAAAGCATTAATTCAGAAATTTGATAAATTGATTCTGTCATTTGATAAATTGAAGAATGGGGGCCCATAGTCTAGGCGACCATTTTAGGGTGCATACATTTGCCCCTCTTTGACTAATGTGTGATATTTATGGGAACACGTGTAGTCAAAGAATGCAGTTGAAGTGTGAGATCAATTTGAGATCACAAAACAACCCAAACGTGTGATCGACGGACGGGAACACATCAGGACAAAGATAAGCTATTTGAAAAAGACAAGGTCAACACCCCTGTAAATACGTAATTGACATGTCAAGATAAGAATTTCAAGCAAGGTTGCCCCAAGAGGAGCAATTGATATGATTGATAAATCTGAATCAAAGATTGAAGTTTGAGAGGTACTGCCCCTCGTGATCGAAATTGAAATGAGATAGAGGAGAAATAGAAAATTGATAAATTTGATCAAATCGAACTAAAAATGAGGTTCTTGATGTAAGATGAAAGATATAAGGATCACATAACCAAGGTAGATCATCAAGTACGAAAGATTATGCCCCAAGGTTGAATTAGAAGAAAAGAAGTGGGGTGAAAGCAAATGGAAGATAGAATTTTGGAAGAGGTGGAAAGAAATGGAAAGAAGAAATAGAACTTGCCTTAAGAAAGAGAATTCCCCAAAATCAATCAACTGTTTAAGATAGAAAATTATGATTGAGATCACGAAAAAAGATAAAGAAATGAAGATCAAACATGACCACAGTTGATTAAAAGTCCATAAGAAAGATGAAGGAAAACCCTCGCAAACTCATAAAGCAGCCTAAAAATGCAAACTAACATGAGGTCTAACAATGAAATCTACATGAAAATGCAAAGGTGTACTTGCAATAGGGAAACTGTAACATAGGACTTGTGCTCATCATTCATTAGAGAATGTTAAGGAACTTATTTTTATCATTGGGCCATTATTAACGGACATCGGAAAATCACATAATCATCACTAGTCACAAGCACAACTATGAAGATATGAATGTGATTTATATCATAGTGGAATGTGGAAAGATTCTAACATAAGCATCAAAGACATAAAGGTCAAGATGACTTTGATGTTAGCTTACCCAATTTAATGTAGCAAAACCACACTCACATCAAGGCATAGATGCCAGGATGACCAAAAGAATGGTTGTGTAAAAACAATCAAGGATGATCCCTCAAATCTCCTAAGTGTGTCAAGGGAACAACAAGAGACACTCGAGAGTTTCAAGACCACATCCACAAGAAGAAAGAAACTAAAAACATGCTCCATGTCCCAAGTCCTCTAGCTATGTATCCTGGAGAGACCTATTAGACAAGGACACTCAATGAAAATCAATAACAGTCAGCACACAAAGAAAAGATCATGACATAGCTCAAGCATTAAGTGTTGTGTTTAAAAATTCAAGTGTGTTAATTGATACTGAGTTCCGAGGATAAGGATTGAATGCTTGCAAGAAGGTAAGATCACATGAAAAAACTATGTAAGACCAAACTGAAAAGCGTTGAAAAACACTCAATGTCAGGGGTTGTGTTGAAAAACATAGTTGGGGTGGTGTTGAAAAACACTGTTTGTGAGGTGTCCTAAAGACTAATGCATCCAAGAGACCAAAGCTAACACAGTTATGCCCCCTAGACAAAGACAAAGACTAATTCCAGACTGAGGAAACGAGGAAAAGGCATAATGGAGAAAGGATTAGTGTCGAGGACTCGTGCTAAGAAACAGGGGCACAAAGGCCTCAAGTAGCACCCATTTCCAGTTTTTCACCACTTGGATTTTATTGCAATTTTTTTCTACCAAGGTGCTTGTTTCCAGGTTTTCACCAAGGCACTTTTTCTATTTTTTTTGAATTTTTGAATTTTTTGATTTTTTTTTGTATTTTTGGAATATATAATTTTTTTTGGAGATACATCAAAGCACCCATTGCTAGGTTTTCACTAAGATGATCATTTTTTTAGGACATTTTCTGATTTTTAGTATTTTTGACAATATATAATTTTTTTAGATTTTTTCAGGATCAATAATTATGTACAAAGGATGCCCCCAGACAGAATGGGCATCATGGACAGAGCTTCTTCAGGTGCAAGACATTGATAGGATCGGGGAGTTTCTCTCCCTCTGTTGTAGACAGTAAATAAGCACCTAACCCAAAAGCCATTGTAATTATGTAAGGTCCAAGCCAATTAGGTTCAAATTTTCCCTTTTGATCTCTATGCTGTTGATTCTTAGGATTTTCACGTAGGACAAGATCTCCCACTTGGAATTCTCTAGGGTGAACCTTTTTGTTGAAGGCTTTGGACATGTGCTTTTGATAAAACCTCATATGGTCAAATAATGTTTGATGCTTCTCATCTAGAAGTTCTAACTCTCAAAGTCTCATGGCGTGGTAGTCTTCATTTGTAACTAGACCTTTGAGGGAAACTCTAAGTGAAGGAATCTCAACCTCCAAAGGCAACACTTCTTCAGTGCCATATGCAAGGGCAAAAGGAGTAGCCCTAGTAGGAGTACAAATACTCATTCTACAGGCCCAAAAAATTGGATTTATCTGTAAGTGCCAATCTCTACCATTCTTATAGATTGTTCTATGTAAGATTTTAAGAATGGTTTTGTTTGATGCCTCTGCTTGACCATTTCCTTGTAGGAAGTAAATGGAGGACCAATGTTGTTTAATGTTTAATTTCTTGCAGAGTTGTTTAAAGTTCATATATTTGAACTGACCTCCATTGTCAGTGATAATCTTAGAAGGCACTCCATATCGACAGATGATATGGTTCAGAATGAATAGAGAGACTGTCTTGCCCGAGGCAACAAAAAGTGGGACAAATTCTACCCATTTAGTGAAGTAATCAGTAGCAGTGATAATAAACTTGCGTCCACCTTATGAGTTGGGATGAATCTTCGCAACAAGATCAAATGCCCAGAGCTAAAATGGCCAATGAGATATAGAAGGAATGAGATCCCTGCCTAGAGCATGTATCAGGTTACCATATTTTTGACACTTTTCACATGACTTTGCAAAATCTACTGCATCAATCTGCATCGTAGGCTGATAGTACCCTACACTAAGCAACCTTTGGGCCATGGAAAGACCATTGGAATGTCCCCCATAGACGCCCTTGTGTATATCAACTAACACTTGGTCAGATTCTTCCTTTTCTAAGCATCTAAGAAGTGTTCCATCTAGACCCCTTCTATACAAATCACCAGAGATAAGGGAATGGTGAGAGGCATTTTAGGTAAGGTTTATGCATTCAGATCAGTTAAAGGTTTCAGGTATAATTTCATCACGAAGGTATGAGTAAATGACACCATAACGGGATGAATCACGACCAAAAAGGGTACAAATGACATGGCTTTCTTGGGAGTCATAGATAGGGCGATGTAGTTCTTCCACCAGGAATTCAAATCTAGATTCATGTTTCTCTAACTGAAGGAGTGAAGCAAATGTAGCCATGGCATCAGCTATTTTGTTTTTTTCTCTAGGGATTTGCTGAAACGTGACAAAGGTGAAGTATCATTTCAAGGAATCAACCATTTGCTTGTAAGGTATCAGTTTCTCATTTTTTGTTTGATATTCATCATTAACTTGGTTGATTATCAGCTATGAATCCCCAAAGATGTGTAACTCTGTGATTCTCCATTTTATAGCCATCTTAATTCCATTTGTTAAAGCTTCATACTCAGCAATGTTGTTTGTACATGGGAACAATAATTTATAAGACTTAGGGATTGTGTACCCATGAGGAGAAACAAACAACACACCAGTTCCTGAACCATTTTGCATAAAGGATCCATCAAAGAACATCTTTCATGTTCTTTCAGTCATATACATGAGGTGCTCATATGGGAAGTCAACTTGAATAGGTGCATTATCTTGTATTGGGAAGTTAGCCAATTGATCTGCTATGGCTTGTCCTTTTATTGCTTTATGCTCAATGTACTCTATGTCAAATTCTGAAAGTATCATCATCCATTTAGCAAGTCTACCTGTGAGGGCAACCTTACCTAGAAAATACTTGAGTGGATCTATTTTTTCTATGAGGTGTATAGTGTGCACAAGCATGTAATGTCGCAACTTTTGGGAATCAAACACAACTGCAAGGCAAGATTTTTTAATGCTAGTATAGTTAACCTCATATGAAACAAGAGTACGACTAATGTAGTATATTGATCTTTCTTTCTCATTTTCATCAAGTTGAGCTATTAATGCGCCCCATGAAGATTATGTTACTGAAATGTATAGAATAAGTGGTTTCCCTGGGATATGAGACATTAAAATGGGAGGATTTGCCAAGTATTTCTTGATTTGATCTATACTCTTTTGATAATCCTCATTCCAAACACATTTGACTCCTTTGTGTAAGTTCTTGTTGAAGGGTTGAGCTCTATCTGCCAATTGTGAAATGAATCTCCTTATGGATTGAAGATGTCTTTGAAGAGTCCTCATTTGAATAATGTTTCTAGGAGGTGGCATATATATGATTGCTTGGACTTTTTCAAGGTCTACCTCTATTCCTTTTGTTGAAATGATGAATCCAAGTAGTTTTCCAAAGGTGACTCCAAATGCACACTTTTTAGGATTTAACCTTAGTTGAAATTGGTCCATGCGATCTAGAATGACTTCTAAATCATCTAAGTGTGTGTCTCTTTTCTTAGATTTGGCCAAGGTGTCATCCACATAATCTTCCATGTTTTTAAGCATCATATCATGAAAAATGGTTGTCATATCTCGTTGATAGGTGGCTCCTGCATTTTAATCCAAAAGGCATAATGTTCCAACAATAGGTACTGTTCAGGCTTAGAATTGTCACCCTACATCAGGCATTAAGGCTTCATGGCAATTCTATCTGACAATGGAAACTTCCTCTAGCTGTGGGTGAACTATGGATGAGGAAGAATCTCCATATTCTAGGCCGGTTCCTATCTAATATGGAATATCACCTCCTGGTTGAAAATTTAACTGAGAAAAGGGATGAGAGATTTAAAATTGAACTTGCATAAAAACTGGAAAAAAGGTGATGCACCAAGGAGATTCAGATTCTTTTGAAGCTTCAAACTGACATTCACTTATCATACCCTGATGGATCTCTGCACTATCATTCACTGCTCAATACATAGGTTAATTAGAAGGTGACAACTAGGGTTTGA
>MU223756.1:477965-493286 GCA_018584345.1 Thuja plicata
TCATTCCCAAAATTTTGTAGCAAGCTCTCAATCTTTTGCTGGCTATTTTTTATACTTTCCAATTCACTAGGAGGGACCATAGGCATGATTTCTTCACTTTTGTAAGATGGCAATGGAGCTAATGGTGTAGTAATGAATGACATATTGGGCTGGATATTGGGAAAGTAAGGCATGGGTGGCCTAGGAGCTATCTTTCCTACTTGAATGAGACTATTCTCTGCTCTAATTGCAATATCATAGGCTTGAGGTAAAGAATTTCCTCCCATGGACTGGATCATTACTAAAATATCACTATTCAAGCTTTTGAGAAAGTATAGAAAAGCATATTTGGTAGAGGGTCTTACCATGCAGGAATCCTATTCTAAGTCTTCTGGAATCTGAGATTAAAATCACTTAACTCTTCTTGAGGAGCCCTTTTGATAGTAGTTAATTTATCCACTAAAGACAAATTGTCAGATTTATCCTCAAAAAATTTAGAAAGATTTTCCCCAAAAACATCCCATGTAGCAATAGAATTTATTGGAAGATTTATGAACCAGTCAAGAGCTTTACCTTTAAGTGATGCAGCCAACAACTTCATAGCCACATCTTCCTCCATGACATGAAGTACATTACACAGGGATGCAATAGCTCTGATGTGTTCAATAGTTGTTACTTGACCTTCTCCGGTGAATGATGGCAAACCTTTCAAGGCAGCCAAGGGTATATTGTTGTGATTTGCAATTCGGAGAGGACTACCTTGATCAAAAGGAACAAAAGGCAGATTTCTTGCCATTCCTGTAGTTGGTGGTACTTGTTGCTGAATAGAAGGTACAACAGGAGGTTGAGTATGTTGAACTACCTTCCTTTGGTAAGTCTTCAAATTGTGGGGATTTTCTATAGTAACACTTGTAGAAGCTCCAAAAATAGAATTATTTATAGATAAATCTTCAATACTTGGAAATTCTGATCCGGAATGAGTAGGAACACTCAGATCCTTAGGAAGATTGATTTCTTTAATAATAACCTCAAGTTCTTCAAAATTCACAGCTTGATCCTCAAAAATGGGATTATCAAATGAAGAAAAATTTGAATTCAATAAAGCACCTCTTGGATCTTGTGATGTTCTTCCACCTCTGGATGATCTTCCTGCTCTTCTGCTTTTCTGTAACTCCTGGTACACAAATCCTTGCTTGTTCGATCTTGTTGGAGTTCTACTCATTAAAATCCACACTGAGAGCTAAAATCAATCATAGAACCTAAATCAGAACTGAGAAGCAGTTCGTTGTCCCACCGGGCATGCCAAAAATTGTTCAGACTTAGAATTGTCACCCTAAATCAGGCATTAAAGCTTCATGGCAATTCTATCTGATAATGGAAACTTCCTCTAGCTGTGGGTGAACTATGGATGAGGAAGAATCTCCGGATTCTAGGCCACTTCCTATCTAATATGGAATATCACCTCCTGATTGAAAATTTAACTGAGAAAAGGGATGAGAGATTTAAAATTGAACTTGCATAAAAACTGGAAAAAAGGTGATACGCCAAGGATATTCAGATTCTTTTGAAGCTTCAAACTGACATTCACTTATCATACCCTAATGGATCTCTGCACTATCATTCACTGCTCAATACATACGTTAATTGGAAGGTGACAACTAGGGTTTGACCACAAGAAGTACTTTTTACCATTAACAACATGCACATTCTGCAAAAGGCTTATATTATGTAATACAGAATAGGAATCAATGCAATTCACTAAACCATATTCCAAAGGTATTACTCTTATATGCAGAAAATTGAAAAGGAACTTTGAACAAATGATCACAATAAGAAGTATGTAAAAAAGTGGGGTCACTATATTCTTCTCAAAATCTGTATATAAGTTGCATGTATGAAATCTCAAGCAATGGCAAGGAATGATGAAATCCTCTTGCACACAATCGAAAATAACAAGCATGGACTTAACTGGAATACAAAGAACAATTAATCAACAACTATAGGAATTAGAAATTCACTGAAGCTCTTTTTTCACCAATTTGACCCCCCCTTAAAAATAAAGTAGAAATTCCTCTAAATAGCCAACATGGCTTATTTCAAATAATCTTCCCTCCAAAAGAAATCCCTCCAAAACCACCTTACCATAAGCAAGACACTAAACTCATAATCAACTCCCCCAAATCTAGCCTTAATAATAGCACCCCTAAGGTCTATCAACATGATACCTCCCATTGCTAAATTCATCAATCTAATTTGAATACATGATATTCAAATTCTAAAACCCCACTTAACCTACAAATTGAGAGGGACATAACCCTAACCACTACTCGGCATCATAACCATACATAAACTCTGTCGACACCACACCCGAGCATTGGAGGTAACTGCAGTTTGTTTGAGTTTGCTATCGATATGACCATCTTCAAGGAAAAGATAGTTGTAGTATGTCGTGGCACTTAAAAGTACCAATGTGGCTTTGTAGAAAGGATGTTGATGCATTGGCACTGACATAGCATTTACTTCATCTGTCAGCAGACTTCAGTTTTGAGTAAAACACATTGAATCTGTTCATCGACTCACTTGGCATCTTAGGGTTTTTTGTTGTAGTGATGCCATGTTGTTTTCAAAACTATGATCATCTGCAAAGAAATCCACCATGTTCTGTGGGAAAGAACTTCTGTCTCAAGCTCTTAGTAGGAAGGAAAGGATGTAGTTTTTTTTTCCATAACACATGGCATCTTTTGCTCTGAATCTCTCTTCAAAGGCCGTGGCTTTTGATCTGTTGTTTGCTTGAATACGGGCCCCAACTGTAAGTTTACTTGCACTTGTTTTAATGTTAGAATGTTTCGATGATTAAGAATCTTCGGTCTTCCCTTCTTTGCTTGATTTTGGGTTTCATCTGTGAGTCATCTTCAGTCTTCTTGAAAGCTAGGAACACTTGATGATAAAGTGTTTTTGAAAGCCATTTACAAATGGCACTGCAGATTTAATTGCAACTTGGGTTGTGGATAGATGTCCTACCACCATTTCGGGTTTTGAACTGCAGTGTATTAAGAAGACTCAGGGAGTTCTTCTCTATTTGTGACCACCACTGTAGACTTGGAAGATGCTACCACTGCAGTCTTGGAATGGTCTCAAGTTGTGGTTGAGATGTCGAGCCCACGAACTTTGGTTATAAACTAGGGATGTCTCAGCAACAGCTTTAGACTCATCCCCAGTTCGGTGTGTGACATGGAACTAAACCACTGCTAGTCTGGAGTAACCTCGAACAATGGTTGATCTATTGAGTAACCATGAACCTCGGTCTTCACTTCTTAGTCATCTCAGTCATAGCTTCATACTTATCCCTAGTCTGTAGCGCGACAATAAAACACCACCACTGTTGTCTTTCTCCTTCAGACCCGCGGGCAACAGACCAACTTATGATGTTTTACGTCGACCACCATGTGGGTTTTCTGGAAACCATGACTCTCTTCAGCATACAGAAATGTAGCTTATGACTGAAAGGTGCGGTTAATGTATTCCCTTCAATCTTTATGACATCTTTCAGTCATAAGCTTCACATTTCTACTGCAAGTTGATGCAACCATGACTTGAAAGTAAAATGCACTAGTACAGCAGCTTCTGTATATACAAATAAGTGATCATCTCCTCTATTTTTATTTATCTCTGCTTACTGTATCAATGTGATTTTCATTTGCTTAGTATTTGCTGGATGTTGGTGCTCTCTGCTTGATGTTTGACTGTAGCTTTAAATCTTTGAAGGAAAATTTTTAGTATCGAGCCCATGAACCTCACTGTTATTTCCACATGCTATAACTTGCCTCACTTTAAAATAACCACAACTTTGCACTTGGAGTTGTCAGTTTAATGCTTGTTTCAATTTTGAAGTGAACCATGGGATTTGTATCATCTGAATGTTTTAATAAAAACATCATTCTTGCTGCCTTCAAATACCAGTAATTAGCAAGCACAATATATGCTTCTCTGTTTAATGACACTCCATTATTTGAAAAGAAACACACATAAGATATTTAGCTACAAAATTATGTTAAAAAACACTATAGCTTACAGTTTTGCTGATAGTATCGAGCATTTTTTAATAATATACACATAAATATATTGAATATACTGTTGTCTTTCATGTAAGAATATACTATTTTCTTTTTGAAGTATGCTTAGGAAAGAACAAACCCATGGGGTTCGAGCACGGGCTCGTGACTCCCATGGATTTTACTTCAAAATAGTAAACCCATTTGTAACAGTGTTTTCACACTTTCCATTAATTGCATAAAAATAGTGACTCTTAAGAGTCTTTCAATTTTGCAATTCACCAGCTTTCTTTGTTCATGTCTTTTTTGTAGCATCTTTTGCACTTTCATATGTCTGCATCTCATCCTTCTTATGTATATAACAAATAACTTTCTGAGATATCAACCATCTTTTTGCATATAATGCCTTATGTGGAGTTCGAGCACGGGCTCGTGACATCCATTGCATCATTTTCTTTTATTTCCTGCATTCAGTTATAGATACCTATCCATTTGCACACAAAATAACATTCAATTTATTAGGTCATCAAATCATATGCACCAGTTAATGTTTGTGAGTGAATATAAGATAACATTCACTCATGAATATTGGTTGGTTTATGTTATTTGGTGGACTCATAGGTTGATCTAGTCATGAAAAAGGTTTCTCAGATGGTAATACTAAGTCCCTTTCATTCAGATATATGATTATATAGAGAAGAACAACATATGTCAAAGTGATCATACATAGCAAAAGGTTTCATGTTTGGAACAAGTCCCTTTAATACTATTCTTTAGATATTATAGATGAATATTTTCTCATTACATTGCTTTTATCAGATTGATATGCAGTTTTCAGAGAGATTGATTGTGTGTTGTTTATGTTCCATGTATTGCTTAGATCCAACTAGATCTAACATCTTTTTCACCATGATGCAGGTAAACCCTAAGAAGACCTATATGCAAATGAAGATGGACTATGAAGACTTAGGACTTGATATGCAACCAGCAATGGAGACCTAATATGCAAGCATCAAAACCCAACCACAAGGCAATGCATGGGACCTCTACTCCATACTTTCAATTATGCCTTTTATTCTGTAATGTACTATTATTTTGACATGAAAAGAAAGATGAAAATAACATTTGTATAATACATTCAGCTTGAATGCACAATGTAATTGATCAGAATTGTAATTTAAAAATTATGAAATGTGATCAATTCTTAAAGTACAAAATGACAATTTCTAAAAATGAATGTAATTATGAAATGTTGATTAATAATACCTGAAGGATAATATTAATAGGACCTCCTAAAATGCAATCTCTTCCTGTTTATGATTATTTTGATGCATGTTGAAAACTAGGAAGTAGCACGTTGGGGGTGCTAAACAAAGCATGGAGTCATTAGGGACAGCCACGTATGGGTTTTTGATAGTCGTGGAGGAATAAGGGAGCCATGGGAAGTAGTTGCAGACGGGTGGGAGTAAAGAAAGCCACATGGAGTGGTAGTAGGAGCCAGTCGCGGCAGGTATCATTGGCCGCCACACCACTGAATCACCAGTGAGTCTACGGGTAGGAGTTTCAAACTCCATCTACGCCACCAACGGCCACTAGGGAGACATGTGGGTGGCTACCATAGGAAGCGTTTATCTCCTATAGCCATTCGGACCAACAACAGCATATGCACGGGTGGAATTAGGTTCTTTTGGTAGTTTTTTTCAGTAGACATTTAATAAAACATTAGTGTTGGAATGTTGGTATTATATGAATAAAGTAAACGGTTATTGCATTGTAAACAATTCACATTTGCACAAGTATAATGAAATACGTTTTGAAAGCCTTTGAAACTTGTAATTGTCTATGATTCCGAAGAGATTACTATATTTAATAAAAGATCATTTTATTCAATTGAGAGTTTTTTTAAAGGAAAAAAAGGGAAAAGAGTAGTTTCTTGTGGCTTCCATAGATAGAGCCAGTCAGGCTCTTTACAAAGCTCCTCCTCTGCTATGGCCACTGCCTCGGCCTCTCTATCTTCCTGGTCAACCCACTCATGGTCTTCCTCCCTAAATACAGGATCGGTAGCCTTAGTCAACCACTCTGACTTTGGATCAACCTCATTTAGAGTGATCAGAGAGCTGTCGGGGTCCAAAATCTGTTTGGTCCTAAGCCGGAGGTTGTAATGAACAAAGACAAGATCATTCAACCTCTGCACAGACAACCTATTTCTCCTCTTTGAGTGGATATGCTTGAACATGGACCAATTACACTCACATCCAAAGGCACTACTTGGCTGACTCAAAATCTGAATGGCAATTCTTTGAAGAATTGGGACAGAGGACCCAAATGTCTCGTACCATCTATCTGAAATAAATGAAAGAAAAAACAATTAGTCTCATAAAGGTTAAACCGTTAAAAACTTAAAAGATATATAACTTAAGGTTATATTACTTTTATCGCTACCTGGTTGTATTGATGATCGACCTTCTATGGCCATTGGACTAGAGAAGATGACTCCTTCCTTATAATTAAATTTGTCTAGCTCTATGGTTCTAGTTGTAGCTGGGACATTGTCGCTCATCTTCTTCAACACTATAAATAGGCCACTGTGAACCTCGTCATCCGCCTTGAATTCAGGACGAAAATGAAATGCAGGATTTAGGTATTAAGTTGCTGCATGAATGGGCCTATGGAGCTGATTCTGCCATCTCCTATCAATAATCTCCCAAATGGGCCCATACTTCTCCTGTACTCCTGCATACTAGCTTCTAATGGCTTCCTTGGCCCTATCCATGCCCTCATATATGTAGCCCATAGAGGGATTCTTGCCATCAACAATTCATAGGAGAGATACAAGGGGCTCACAAACCTGCATATAATCATAATGTAAGTTGTAAGTTACATTGTAAAACAAACAATTGAGTCAAGTATTAAATTATAATAATATATTGAACTAAAAATAAAACAAAATTATATATCTCTGAAAATTTTACCTTGCATATTTCAGCCGCAGGTAGCCAAAAACCATTCTCATCAAACATTGTGTTCACGACATCTATCCCTGCAGTGGTGGTGGCAAAGAAAGAGGTTGTCCACTCAGGCCCAACAAACATGGTCCTCAATTCTCCCCTTACTTTCAAGATGGACTGCAATGTGATGAAATTTGAGGCAAACCTCGTGATGCCTGGACGAGCTAACTCCTTTTGCTTTGTGTATTTCCTCATTGTGCTAAGGACGAGTGCATGGTTGTAGATGAACTTGCACAGATTTTTGGCCTTATCAACACATGACTTGACCCACTCAAGCTTACCAATGTCCTCCAACATGAGGTCAAGGCAATGAGCCACACAAAGAGACCAAAATATTGTGGGGTGCCTCTCCATCAAGAGTTTACCTACAAAAATTTTAAATTAATTAGAATTCAAAAATTAAGTTAAATCAGAGAAGTTAAAAAACTTAAAATTTTAAAACTAAAAGTTTACCTGCAGCAACATAATTTGCTGCATTATCTGTGACCACCTGCACCACATTTTCTTCCCCCACCTCTGCTATAACCTCCTCAATAAGCTCACATAAGTATGTGGCATTTTTGACATGATCGGAAGCATCAATAGATTTGATAAACATGGTGGTTCCTACACAAAATAAATAGAACAAAACAATTAATTATCATGAATCATTATTAAATTAGCATTCAATTATTCAACAAATCAAAATTTAAATTAATTAATCACCTCCACAAGACACAAGAAAGTTGAGGAGTGTTCTATTCCTCATATCAGTCTACCCATCAGTCATGATGGTGCATCCTCCTTTGACCCATTCTAGTCGGTGTTCCTCTAGCTCAGCCTTCATGTCCTCAACCATTTCGTCTAAGAGGCATCCACTCCACTCAGCCTCAGTAGGGGCTTTGAACCCCGCACCACAAATAGTTACGGCATCTATCATGCCCTGCCAATAAGGAGACCTGTCACAAATAGATTATGAATAGAATTTAGAATCTTGAAAATCTTAATTAAGGAAAACCAAATAAAGTAAATTAAATTTTAATTACCTGGCTGCAATAATTGGAATATTGCAAAAGTACCAAAATTTGCAAATTTTGTTTTCTTGCAGCATCATGAATGTCCTTGTTCCAAGTCATGCTCTCAAGCGAGGGTTGTGAGCCAGGAGTACTGCGCGGTACAAAATAATTATCCAGTCGCGACTTTTGCACTCTAGGTCCAATGGTAATACTATCAGACTGAGTAGCAGAAGTAGAAGGAATACCAGTGGTGGCAGTGGCAGCAGCCCTGGCACTAGCACTAGGATGAAATGGTGGCCTGGAAGAACCCTCTCCAACACAACCTACAGATGCGGTTGCGGATGCACATGAGTAACCAATAGCTTGCAACTGTTCAAGTTTCTTTTTCTTCTCTAACTTTTCTCTTTCAAAGTTCTCTATTTGCATATATACCTCACGTTGTGCCTCAGGAGTTTGTTTAGTGCAAACTGTGATATCATGTCCAGGTATACTAGCAATATGGAACTTGAATCTATAAATGTCATCGGAATTTATTTCTTTGAAAAAAAAAATATTTTGTTTGATATTTTGTCCTTCCTGGAAAGTCTTCGATATACTTCCAAGAAGGGTCTTTTCCCATTGTGAAAATTTGGAAAATGAAAGTTAAGGTTGGTGCAATAAGAAAATTAAATTAAAAATTAAAAACATGTCTTAAATAGCTATTAAACAGTCTTAAACTAATAAAAAATCCTAAACCCTACATTCTTTTTTTTGAAAATTGTAAAATTATGTTTGCAAATTGGTTGTAAACACGTTGTAGGGTTTGCAAGATCACACTTTACAATTTATTCAAAAAAATATTCAAGTTCTAGATTTTAAAGCTAAAACTAAAAAAAATTTGCAAAAAAATGAAGAATACACTAACATGGAAAAAAAAATCAACACTTACCTCTTGCAAATGAGTTGAGGAGTGTTGCTATTGGCTCCTTGATGCTCCCAATGCAAACTTCAAGCCTCCCCCAATAGATTTATGCTCTCCTTGATGCTCTTCTTCCTTGCTGGTTGGAAACCTATGTTTTCTCTTTTCTCTTACTCTCTCTCACTTTCCATCACTTTAACTCATACAAATGAAACAGAAGCCTTTTTAAGGTTATAACTAAGGCAAACAACCAAACAAATAATAAAAAACTATTGTGTTATTTTTATTTTTTAAGTCTAACTTTATGCTGGGCGCGGCTGATTCATGGAGCAAAAAATCGCCGATTTTGGCATGAATCGTGATTCATGCGATTTCTTGTGGATGAATTGGACAATTCCGATTCAAATTCAAAAAAAATCGCCGAGGTTGAGTCGGATCGCGGAATCGCGTGAATCGTCGCAATTCTCGTTACTTTGCTTCAAACTTATTCTCAGAATTTGTCTCAAAAACCAGTCTAATCCTAAGACATATCCCTATTATCAGACCTCACAATGCATGTTTGGGGTGATATTTAGCGAAGTAGTGCATTGATTTCTAAGTTTTTGGACATGTTGCATATATTTCAGTTTCTAGTGTGTTATTTTGTTTAACAGTTTATAACTTTATACTTTCGCGATCTATGTAAAGTTGTAAACTTGTATATGTGTGTAAAGTAGCTTCTATTTATCTCAATGATTGTGTATTTGATGTTAATTGACTAAATGATGCATGAAAAATGCTTTAAATCCTACAAAATCTTTGAAATTCTTAGGTTTTTCAATTTGCCTAGTCCTTGCCGAGTCCGGCTGCCGAGGCCGAGTCCAAGGGAGTCCGAGGCTTGTAACTATGCTCAAGAGCACTCGCAACTCATGCAAAAACTCGCCAAATTTTTCATCTATGATATATAGATGTATCTATATACATAGATCTCAATAGGGGAAACTGATTTCTTTCTGCACACAGATATTGTATTATATGTTGCATCTTTTTTTCTACAAACATAGATATATCATATAATACAGTATCTATGTGTAGAGAGAAATCAATTGGTCCCATGGAGAGCTTAAAATTGGTTCTTTTTGTCTTTGACGCATTTAAGATTATTTAGAGTTTTTTTTTTTTCAAAATAGCATTAACAGAAAATCGTTATATTATAAAGATTAGAAAGGACAACGTCTCTTACATTGTAAAGAATTTGAAGAGTAGAATCAGTAGATATATGCATTCTCATTATCTGATTGCACCGATTTATTGACTTAATCAAACTCTTCAATTCAAATAGTTTGATCAATGGAATGACCTTTTTTTGGGAAAATATATTCAGCTTATTTACTGCTTTCATCTGAATGAGTTGAAGCTTCAGATGAATGGAAGCTTAGGCTGTTATTAACACAGAGGAAGGGGCTTTGATTTTTTGGTTTTTGTGCCTCTTTTGTGTTACAGCGTTCCAGTGGAAAGGACATTGCTGAACTCTCAGAGGCAACAGGAAATTTGGTATGTTATCTGTAGTAACAAATTGGGAAGAAGCATCATCTTCAAATATTTTATCCTTGTGTGCCTTCAGTTTTTTAGCTGTTTGTAGCATTTACACATTTACTCATCACATAGATTTCAGATAGGAAAATTTATACTGACTTGTCATTGATTCTTCTATTTACTAAAAGCTCAACTTTTATAATTTATTTACAGTTTGTTTACTTCACTGGTGGAGTAGTTTTTCTGACTCTTCTGATCAATGGGTCAACAACACAATATCTGTTACAATTTCTAGGCATGAATAAAACTTTGGACACCAAGGTATGATTTCATCCTCTTAGTCAACTTGAAACTGGATTTTTTTTCTTGCTCTTTGTTATTCATGATCAATATTTGGTTTCCTATAGGGGTTCCATGTTTAGATATAATTCTGTAGTTAAGTCTCAAATTTTGAGTGGCTTTTGATCCAAGAAATTTCTGTTGAAGTCCAGTTAGATGAGTTGTTCAGTCTAGTATTGGATCAAACCAGATCTTCCTGGTAGTGATGATTTTCATTACTCGATATTCCTCTTTCAATTCTCATTGGGATTTCTAGACATCTGATTTTGAAGATGGAATTCATGGCATTTCATTATAAGGTTTTATTAAACGTAATAATAATTAATAAAATATTATTTCAAATCTCTACTTGCAAGAATCTTATTATTACATTCTTGAGTTATTCAGTATATAGTTTATCTACAGATGGTTTTATGGTAAAAATTTACTTCTTTTTAATGGATTCTTACTTTCCATCTTTTTTCTCTATAGCAACGTATTATAGATTACACAAGGTATGAAATGAACAATAAAGCTCTAGAGGCATTTGGAGAGCTTGGCGAGGATGAGGAATTGGGGCCAATTGATTGGCCTTCAGTAGTCAAACACATAACTTGCTTAAATGCATTGGGAGAAGGAGACCAACCTCATCCGCATGATATATCTCCAAATGAAAATGAGATGCATAAGATGCATATGGTAGATACTCGAGTGCGACTTTTGAATGGTGAGTATACTATTCCTTTTGTTCTACTCATTAAGTGTATGTGTTTTAGGTTTGTTGTACATGTTTACAAATAGAGAAGAAACAAATAAATTCAATATTCTGAAATAGTTACAAAAAGGTCTAAGAGATTACTATTTACATCATGCGCTGTGGCATTGTTTGTCAACAGCTGCCTAGGGCTCTTATGAACAAAATATAAAATCTGAAAGGGTATGAAGTGTTAACAGGGCATAAAGGTACAATGAGTAGGGTAGTTAAAACATTTAAAATGCACCAATTTATATGCTGTCAGTTGCCCTCTTCTCATAACGTATTGCCATAAAGTCCCTGCAATATCTCATAGTGTGTGCCTTTGGCTCCATTCAAACTATTCATAGCCAAGAAGATGTATCTCTTGTATCAGCAAAAGTTTATAGCCAAGAAGATGCATCTCTTGTATCAGCAAAAGTTTGTTGTCTTCCCGAAAGAAACATAGTCTGTTGATGGTACCTGGATTACAAACTGCAATGCTAATGATTATTAAAGGCTTTAAAGTAAGGCTGGACAGGTATCATACTAACTTCACTGTGCTTCATAATAATCAACTTCCATATGTTTATGAACTAGTGACGGAAAATTCTATTGATGGTGATTAGGTCATTTGGATGTTTAATTATGGCAAAGCAGCAGAAAGCCCTCATGAACAACCTAAAATGCAAGTTCCATGACTCAATTCATTCAAATAAGAAGGAACTTGCATTTAGAAATATTTTTCTTTGTATGTGCAGTTTAAGTTGTACATTTTCAATGCAATATCTAACAAATTGTTGTACTTGAACAAAAATACTTAGTATGTCATTTCCTTTCAGTCTGCTGCCAGTCAAACAATACTCCAGGAAAATGCAGTTACTAAAAGCACATTGCCCAGTAACATCAAAGTCTACTATCAACATTGAGGATGCGTCAGAACCATTATGGTCTATACATGTCTAAAGAACATCACTTTCATATTAAGAGTTCAATTTTTTGAGTTTATTTCCATTTAACAGTCAAAGTTCATTATAAATGAATATCATGTGTCATTGTGTTCTATTTATAGATAGCAATCTGTGAAGAAAGAGCATATCTTTGAAAACCAAGGAATATAATTTTGATTTTCTTAGCAAGTGCATGGATATCCACAAACTAGCCATTTGACAAAATAGATCCGGCTGATGGTATTCTTCTTTGTCTTCTTGGAATTTTAGGTGTGCAAGCTGCTTATTGGGGAATGCTTGATCAAGGAAGGATAACAAATACTGCTTTCATTCTTCTTATGCAGTCAGTTGAAGAAGCCATTGACATGATATCAACTCATGAGAAATTACTTGACTGGAAAGCATTGAAAACTTATGTCCAGTTCCCGAGCGACTTCAAATACCTTCAAATGAGTTTTCTGCCACAGAATCTAGTGACATTTTTAACAGTTCAAAGGTTGGAACTTGCTTGTTACATTGCTGCTGCGTTTCTTCGTGCCCATAGGATTGCTAGAAGACAGTTGCGTGAGTTTATTGGTGAGACAAGTTCCTTTTTACATGTAATTCTTGTTTGGTTTGTTTTAACCTGGATGGAAATATTAAGTGAACTCCATATTTGTCTTTCCATTAGTCTGATTCCAAGAATGATTTTAAACATGAGACATGGAAAAACAGTTAGTGTCTATCTTTGCTTTTCAGAATGCATGTTGGTTAATGAATGGAACCATAGGCTGAAATAATTATACTCTATATTGCTACTTTCTTTTGTTGTGTTTTAAGTATTTTCTAGATCATTTACTGACAGACAGGTTTCTTACATAACTTTCTTATCATACCATCTTTTTGCAACCTTGACTTGGCATATCACATAGGCTTCAGATGGAAAAAATCTTATTGAACGTTACATATTTAAAAGGACTTTGAATGATGATATAATTTGGTGGAGGATAAGGGATAGAAACTAGAAATCCTAAAGGCGGTTGGATTAAAAGCATTTAAATTGTAGAATCTATTCATGAATTAATTTGTCACTTTCATGAAAACATATAACAATAAAAGTGGATGAGGATTTCCTTTCTTCAAATTTGCAGAGAAAGTACATTGATTTGATCTACCCCTAAATTGAAAATAGTAAACAGGCTTGCCACTATACAAACTGCACAATTTTTTCTTCAAAGTTTTTAATAAAGATTAAATAACTAAAGAAAACTCGACCCATTTGCTTTTCTATCTCACCAATAAATTTTTTCACTATGTGACAGCTAAAATGTAAACATTAATATTATCCAAAAATTAAAATGGATATCTTTGGAATTGTATTGGTAAATAATTTGTATTAGAATATTTTATATTTTTAATATTGTAAGTATCTGTTGCTAATTTTAGCTAGCTTTGTAGAATCTTCTATTAATGGTCATTTAGGAGTTTTATTTATTATTTTATTTTAGTCTTCTATTTTTAGAAGACTTTAGCTTCAGTTTGAAGCTCTTGTAATTGCCTTTATATACGCTTGTAATTCATTCATTAAAGTGCACATATAACTTTTCATGGTATTAGAGCAGGTGAAAAGCTATTAAATTTTTTTTTGTGCCCTTCTACCTAGAGATGCTTTCTAGAATATTTTTTCTATCGATATTTTAATGAAAAAATCGCTGTGAGGGAATTGTTGCTGGTCTGAAACTTTTGTGGGTTTTGCTGATAATTTTCCTGCGACCTAGGGTTAGCAGAAAAGTTTCTAGGTTTTTAGCAAAACTTGTGGTTTCTGATGTTTGCATGATTTTGGAGAAAAATCAGTGGGTTTTTTTGCAGGGTGACAGCTTAGGGTTTCTAATAAAATTGGTGGGCTGTTTATTCTACGAGGGTTTTTGTTTTTGACTGATTTTTGTAATAAAATTAGGGGTTTTTAGTTTTCCAAGCAGCGAAGTTTGTGTCAGCTCTTTGCTGAAGATTTTTGACAGAAAAATCAAAGCTTTCAATTTTGTGAGAAGTGACCTCATTGAAAACCGGGAGAGATGGCATCATTGACTAACATCATGTTGGAAGACAATCAGCTCTTCAACGGCAATAACTATAATACTTGGAAACAAAGGATTCTCTCAATTTTTCGAGTACCATTGTTTAGATGCGGTCATTTTGGGTAACACTACTCGTCCTATAACAGCGGACAACGACCAAGACAAGTTTGATGAGCGTAACCGAGAGACGGTTATGTTACTGAAATTGTCAGTCACCGATGAGATGCTTCCAGAAGTGCAATCAGGCAAGACCACTATAGAAATCTAGAAACACTTGAAGGATCTTCATGAAACCTCAAATAAAAAAGGAGCGTTCTTTCTCAAGATCTAGCTATTTGTTGTCGGGTTAGTTAGCATTTGTTAGTTTGTTGAGGGGTTGGCGGTTGGCCAACAGTTGCCGACAGTTGGCACTCCCTCGACAACTTTAAATATGCATTGTACTTGTTAAATTATAGCATCGAAACAAATTGATATAATTATATTAATGTTTATCAATATATATATATATATATATATATAATTATCATTGTTAATATATATTATAATCGATCCTATTTGATAAACAACAATTAATATTAAAACACGGGTTGAATCGACACAGTCGATATAATAAACTGAGCGCATAAAGGAAACATAGTTACGTTAACTATCATCATTTGATAGTTAACGTAAAATACCATATTAATATATAGTATGTTACATTAACTATCGAAAGATAGTTAAACGTAACATAGTATATGTTAAGAGGCCGTGCATCATAATAAACCGTGCTCACTAATCCACGGGTCATGTATACGTATAGACATGGCTATACGTGGC
>MU223756.1:498332-521045 GCA_018584345.1 Thuja plicata
AGAGGATTAAGCCCTGGGTCAACTAACTGAATTGGAGGTAAAACACAAATCTCTTGTATAGGCATGCATAAATATTTCATAACAAGGTCATGATGAAACTAGTTAAGAGGAAAGACTTCACAGTTAAAAGCTCAAACTAAGACGCGAGTTACAACCTGCAAGCAAACATACTCTTCTGCAAGTAGATACTACAAAGGGACATGATTAAGAGGAAATAAAATCTTTCACAGTTAACCCATCTACCATCTACAACGCATACAAACAAGCAGAAAAGAGAAGGCTGACACAATTCAATTGGTTCCAAGAATTACAAACTCTGCATATTATCTCTCACAATGAGTTACAAATTCTCTTTGCCTCTGTCAGGAACTTAGAACAAGTTACAAAACCTCAAGCCAAAGGGAAGAAGAACTGGCGACAATGAGTCTTCAACTCATATTTATACAATTTTTTCAACTGCATCATTTAAGAGCAATAACCTCTTGATCGGATTCTGGCCTGTCCAGCCACCGCTTACCCCTTCAAAAGTTTACAAAATACCACTTGGTGACCCAAAAGTCATACCCAGGAAATATCAACATAAATGCCCCTTCTTAGAAGCAGTCTTATCTCTCTAGAAGAGTCACACAAGTCTCTGAATTGCAATAACTCTTCTGACCTTTCAAAAATCTGGTCCTTCCAGCGTCTAAGAAAATATCTAATATTTCTATTTCTTTTCATTTGCTGAGCAAGCGATGCCATCTGTTCCTTGACCTGTCGCACACTGAATCTCTTTTTCTGTTACCGATATTGAAACAAATCTATCTCAGATATCAGCTGACTGTTCTATGCATAACTCCCTACAATTTAGAATTCTCTGAATAATCCTGGGATACGCTGCAAACTTTCAGCTAATCCATCATCGCACCGTCGCTGGCTATGTTGAACTGACCTTTGATTCTGAGCGACTGAGCGACATTCTTTTCTCCATCGCACATCCTGTTCGGTCACGCACTCGCCCAGCCTTTTACTCTATTTCCAACCTGTGCTACTCGGTCGCCAACTCATAAGCTTTAAAAATTTGCCTTACCCTTTACTGCGAGCGCGCAACGAGCCTCCTTTTTCTACAGTCGCTCACCCGCGAGTTATCTTTCCTTCATCTTTACTGACGGGCGACTGAGCGACAACTTTATCCCCTAACTCATCGCAAGCTCGTGAGCTCATCTCTGATCACCCCAAAACATCAGCGGGTGAGCGATGAGTTGATCAGTCCCTTTGGTCGCTCGGTCGCAGACCCATATCAACTTTGAAAACTGCCTATGCGACTGTGTGACGCATCCCTTGCTTAGCTCGCCGCACACCCGCAAGCTCATAACCCGACTTTGACAAGGCCTCGCGACTGCGTGACGCATACCTTAAAGCACTGAACCCGCTCAGTCGTGCACAAAATATAACTAGACCCAAGTGGATCGCAACTGCGCGATTCCCTTTCTCGGACAGCTCATCGCGAATTCGCGGACAGATTAGAGCTATTCAAAAATAGATCACGATTGCGCGATCACATGATTTACAACTCATCACGCACTCGCAGACAGAGCAGAACTCTTCACAAATGGCTCGCGATTGCGCGATGACCCTCAATTGCAACTCGTCGCGTAGTCGCGCAATATAAGGACATGACATAAAAACTGATGCGACAGAGCGATTAGCTAAGACATAACTTCAAAAAGGGACATGACCATTTTTCGCGCGGTTAACACGGGATTCAAAATTAGAAAGCCCGGGGAAGAGCAGAAAGAAAGAAATTCAGAGAATGAGTATGAATGACAGGGCAAAACAGGCCAAATTGCATAGGATGGAAAATTTGGGCAACAATTATCATTGTTAATATATATTATAATCGATCATATTTGATAAACAATGATTAATATTAAAACACGGATTGAATCGACACAGTCGATATAACAAACTGAGCGCATAAAGGAAACATAGTTATGTTAACTATCATTCGATAGTTAATGTAACATACCATATTAATATATAGTATATTACGTTAACTATTGAAAGATAGTTAAACGTAACATAGTATATGTTAAGAGGTCACGCATCATAATAAACCATGCTCACTAATCCACGGGTCATGTATACGTATAGACATGGCTATACATGGCCTAAGCCACATAGAGTCATGTCTCTACATAGCCATGATCATTCATACGATATTTATACCATTCGAATGGTTAGAGGGAAGCAATCAATCACAGTGGCATTGTCTTCTCTCTGCAGCACATAAGTAATGCACAGTCAGTAATATATATATACATAATCAGTAAAAGTATACACAACATTCAACTCAATAACAAGAAACAGATTTTCTCTATTACGATCTCTCATTCCTAACAATACTTACCTTTGGGTAGAGGGATGTGATGGTTTGGTCATAATACTGTGGTTGGAAATACTCTGAAATACATTGTAATAATTCTAAGATCAATGAATATGTAGTTGTGAGTTCTCTCAATACATTATGTATATGCTTCTTGTTATATTTTATATGCATTTTGTTCTATTTTGTACATAGACCCTATAGGGTAAAAATTTGGCGTTGTTGCTTAGACGAATCTCAAAATGAAATATGCAAGGGGATAGGAGACGCATGACATGGCGAGAAGCTTTTAATGGGCCAACCAATAGATGATCAAGTTACCAGTGAGGAATTTGAAGGAGAAAGAGCATTAACGAAGGATTGTTCAAGTGTATTGAGGGCATCCATCGGAACTCACGTTTGAAGGGAGGCATAACGCCAAGGGGTTCCCGAGAGTGTGATGTAGGATACACTCAAAATAAATCCAGTAATGGATCATTTTATGTACCAATTGCCAAACCTTTTCGTACAACACTTCATTGCTCTCCAAAACCTTTGAGAAGAGAGGAATCAGGAGGATTGCCGCCAACAAATATTACAAGGGTACCAAGAGAGGACTTGAAGAGAAGAAGAGAGTGACGAGAGCCCCTGACGACAACACACCCTCAATTTGTACGAAGGGGGTAATTGATGCCACTAACTGTGAATAAAGATAGAAAGTGCATCTTGAAGGGACAATAGGACGAACACAAAGCCCTACAAAACATATTAAGGTTGAAGGTACAAGTCGAACATACACGACGGTTATAGAGGATTGATTGAAGGAAGCACATAAGGGTTACCTGAAGGAAACATAGAAGGGTCACCTGATGGAAACAAAGAAGGGTTACCTGAAGGGAACCAAGAGAACACCAGAGGGTACAAAGTGGATGGGAGTGGCAGTAGGGGTTTGGCTGAAGATGACAAAGCATGAGTTGATCAAAAACACCCGATGTTGCTTGGGACACCTAACCCTTACACTAGAAGACCTGAGGGGCAGAGCCTGAGACCTCATATTGAAGGGAGATAAAGGGATAAAAAATAGGAAGGATGTACAGTGCGGAGCACACCAAAGATAAACGTGTAGACGATATAGGTGCGGTTGAGTGTCGGGAGGACATAGGGACACCGTAGTCAAAACAATCTGTTCGGGTCGAGTGCAACAAATTCGGGAGCAATTCCAACCAGACTGAGTACAAAGAATGAGACACAAAACACTACAATGGCAAATAAACAAAAGTTGCTACAGTTTATGGGGAATGGAATTGAGGACCTCGTACAACACTGTAGAATGTGTAACAATCTGGTTGGCCAATGGACAGACTCATCAAGATGAGTGTGTAACACAATTTCCTGCAACACTACATGGGGTGGCAATAGATTGGTTTTCCGAAGTAGACAAAAGAAAAGTAGCAACATGGTCAGACTTAAAGAAGGTATTTCAAGCAGAATTCAAACTGCTTTGCGACGGCAACAAGATTGTCGTAGAGATCCATAGCACGAAGCAGGGAGAACATGAAAGCAGGAGGACATACAACTGACGACTCAAAGAGTTACTTGGAAAAATGGAGAACCAACTGGCCGACAGATTGAAGAAACGCTGGTTCGTGGAGGGATTCAAATCCTCCTTGAGAAAGTTGATGAAAGTCGTGGCCCCCACGTCATACGAAGATGCATTCAACCATGCCATGGATATAGAAAGCGAGATCAAGACATCACGGAAAAAGAATCACAAGCCCGATGATGATGACTCCTCTGAAGGGAGTAGCAAGAACGAAGAGGACAACAAGAAGATGCAAGCATTGTAGAAGGATATGCACCAGATGATGAAAGAATTTAAAGCTATGAAGGGGAGAGACAACAAGACTGAAGGGGAATTATGGTGCATGGATTGCAAAGAAGAGGGCCACACAAAAGGCACATGCCCCAAAAAGGCCTTCTGTGACATTTGTCAGGTGATGGGACACTCCACCAAGGAGTACCCATACAACATGAAGAATCGAAGTGCACAAGTGCTCTTCACACGGGAGCAGCCATCGACAGCCACGACCGCGGCCACCTCACAATAATTGGCCAATACAACCGCATCGTTTGGTGGTTGCCGAAATAGCCGTAGGGGCGACAAAGGCAATAATAATAACAATAATAACAACATAAGCCACATATAGTACGATGCCAAAGGTCGACCGACGATTCAATGTCGTGCCTGTAATCAATGGGGACACTTTGCTTGAGATTGGCAGAAGGAGGAGAGCCCCCAACGCCTCTTCAGATGGTTTGGTCCTGGTGACCACAAGGAGGCCAATTGCTCGAAGTTGGGAGTGAACTTGTTGAATATCGACGGATCGAGCGAACAAGGGGTGTTTGCACTCACAAGGGCCCAAGAAAAGAAAGCCACGTACCTAGATCATCGTACTGAAAAGGAGAGGTTACGGGAGGCGAAGCCCAACATTGAGAAGGAGATGATGGAAGAGCAAAGGGAAACACGTGACACTGCTAGTACTTCGCTACGTGCAGAATCCGAACATAATATCATGAGACAAGTGTTGCAGATGGAAGTGTTGATGAAAATCAAGGACCTCTTAGAAACTATGCCACAGCGGAGGGTGACCATCATGAGCACTGTTAATGTACCTACTCTTATGACAAACAACACAAAAGTTTCGGTCAGCCCTTCGGCGGACTGAATGCTACTGGCGGTAAACAGTGAACTACACCTTGCGGTGGTGGAGATGGGTATCTTGGGAACCATCCTTACTGACACCATTGTCGATGGAGGATGTGCGGTGAACATCTGTCGAAGGAGACTTGGAAGAAATTGGGAAAGTTGACGCTGTGGCCACCAACGTTTAATCTGACAGGTGCCGACCAACACAACATCAAGCCAATTGGGACTTCAATGGCACAACGGGTAACGGTCAGTACACAACCCTTCATTCTTGACTTTGTAGTAATTCCATTGAAAAAAGGGCTACGATGTTATCCTTGGGAGGGGGTGGCTCGTTGTTGCTAAAGTGAATCATAATTGGAAGCGCAATATGTTGTCCATGGAGAGCGGAGGGCGAAAATTTGTCATCGATTTGAGAACACAGTTGGTGAGCGAGGAGTTGGCATCCTCCTCAAGATTAGAGTCAGAAGAAGAGCCTATAGGAATGGATGAAGGAATTTGGCAGATGGAGCCGAATGAGGAGGGTGTTGTGCAATTAGAAGGTTTCTCAGAAGATGATGTAGACTCCATGAATGGGCTCTTCCATTGGAAAATGGAGGATTACGAGTTGTTCCACCCATCATGTTGTTGGAGATATAGCTTCAAGAGATATCTTTCCCCCAATTTCTGAGATAGCCGTCTCTGTTATGTGCTTTTGATTGATATTTTGTTGGTGTCATTTCAACTAAGACAGCTGACTATATTTCCTTTCAACATCGGTGGTTTCCTTGTTTCAATGGGCACTTGAAGACAATGAAGAGTCTTCATCTTGGTAAGGACAGTCTCTTCAGTTTTCTCTGTGGACTCTTCATGTGTTACGACAGACTCTTCATTGGTAAGACAATGAAGAGTCCGCCTCTTCACGTGGAAGATATATTTGGATGTTCCTTGTTGATTGTTCAAGAGTAGTATTTTTATTCATAGTTGCAGAGATATAGAGATTGATAGGAGATTTAGTTATTGCTTTGTAAATTAGACTTATGTTTTTTCATTAATAAAGTGATTCTTGCGTGGTTGGGTTTTTCCCCTCAAGTTGGAGGGTCTTCCTAGGATAATTCAGTGTGTTGTGTTCTCTATTTTTTTTATTGTATTGTGTACTTTCATTTCAAATGAAAAACCAACATGATGTAAAATCCATGGTTTCAAATTTCTTCTTTTTCAGATTAAATTCCATTGTTCAATGAATGCTACATTTAAGGGTAATTGTGAGCAAGAGTATTACCAAATTTATTCCAGTGCTAGGTGTACCATCCTGGATGAAAACTTAATTAACTTAGGTGTGGAGAAGATGAGCATTGAAGACATTCAGAAAATTGGGTTGGATCAAATTAGAGGATAAAATATATTTGAAGATATGGATTCTTCTGCCAAAGAGTTCATTTTTTTTCTGAGACATGCAAGGCTCCCATAATGCGGCTTCTAAGTTTTAGTGAGGTTGTGGCTCTAAGTCGATAGTCACCTAAAAAAAATCTCTTTCTGATTCTGGACATGTACAAGACCATCTTGATATTAATTATATCTTTTGTAAGGAGGAATCCATTAGGGAGGAGGCCTCGGGGATTCTGGTTAAATCAGGTGAAGCAGCGAGATCTACATTTAAGAAGTTTTCCAATGCAATTTAGAGGGAGACTTCTGAAAGATTGATCCCAATAGAAAGTCAGGGGTTTGAGCTCATAACACACCTGGGTGATGATTGGGTCAAGAAACACAATAGTCAGGTCAGGCAGTATGCAACAAATTAACAGAGGGCTGCCTGGAACAAGGTTTTGTCTTGCCTCAAAAATGAAGGGATACAATTCACTGATATGTATTCCTGGAGTGCATCAAAGGGGGCACTCAAAGAGAGGTTCAAGAGATTCAATATTGTGTTGAAAAGTTATAAAACTCAAACAAATTGGATAGTCCCTGATCCTCAAGTTCGTGAGGAGCTATGTTTCTCCATTACTGAGAAAATTCTACCTGTTTATCGATTATTTGTGGGTCGATTTGGGGCACTCTTAGAAGGTGAGAGACATGTAGAAAGGTATCTTAAAAATACGCCTGAAGAATTGGAAAATTATTTTTTAGATTTATTTGAGGAATTGCCAGGGCCAATGAGTGGTCAACGTTCCAAATCCCATCCATAACATTTTTACTGGTTGTCGAGTATGTGATCATGTGCCATGCTTTGGACTTCTCTGTTTGTCTAAGGATAAATTGGTGCATCCAATTGTCTTTCCAACCATCTTCATGGACAAACCAGAAGAAACATTTATTTCCTTTGCTCATAACTTCATTGCTGAAATCAATCTGTATTGTTTGTATTTACACACTGATATGAAGGAAAGGGGTTTCCTTAGGTATTTCAACATAATGGTAGGTGTTGTTTCAAACCAAGCCTTCTTGGAGATTCAAGGTGAATTTAGATGGTTTCTGTGCATGACTCCTAACCCGTAACCACTATGACAACCATATTAAGAATTTATGTGTTCAAAGAATTTATAATTGTCCAGGTTGTTTGTGGTTGTGCAATACACTGCGTTTGTGTTTAGAAGAGCAGTTTCTTGTGACTTGAAGGAGAGAAAATAACCGATATCAAATTGCTAAGAGTTGGTGATGTTTCTTCTTCAAATTCCTCCGTTCTAGTATATCGGGTCTCTTGCTGAACTAATTTGCAAATAAGTCCTATTATCTAATCTAATAGTATGACTGTTTTGAAAGTTTATATTTTAAATTGGGATATTATATGTTCGTGGCTAGATCTGTGACAAGATTATGTGATTTTATTATTACCCACGAGATAATTGAAAGAAGCTTAAAAGTTTACAGTTGTTGTAGGCTAATAATTATCATTGTGAAGTAATGAGATTATCTAAAATTGTTATTATTCCTATTATTTGATGTTTTGCCTGAATATTCTAATGGAAGTTGGCTTCTATTATTAGGTTTGATGTTTTAACATTTATCCTGCAAACTTTCTAATGTTGACAATTGGAAATTATATGCATGCAGAGACACTACAGTGGTATAATTCCAGACAACATTATTAAGGAAAACTTGGCAGAATCAAGAGAATCATCACATTGGACATTTGCATTGTGTTTACTATTGTATCATGCAGCTGATAGTGTTAGGCAGTTGGTAGTGCCTCAGGTTCAGATGGATTAGCTGTGGATTGCAGGGGAATAGGTTGATGTTGCTTCTTATAATTTCTACTGCACGGAGTCATTCATGGAATACTTGCTTGAGTGTTCGATTTTGCAGGAGGCACCTTTCGGGGCTTGTAAGGGTACACTCATCTAGGGTTCTCATGATTTTTAGATGTTAGTGGGGAAGATTGAAGATACCTTGACTATTATGCTTCCTCGTCTAGATTTTGTGGTTGGGTTTGCTGAGCGGGTTACCCAGGATCTTGCCCATTCAGTTGTTCAAAGTCAGAGATTGGAGCCATCTCTTGATTCTCAGTTTGATTTTGATGAGCCTCTGACGGGGATTGGAGCATTTCATCATGATTACATAGTGAGGAGCGCTCATCATTTCTCTTTTGACCCATCGGTTGAGGACTTGTTTGCACGTTGTTGTGGGTTGGCTCCAAGGTTATACCATTCTTTTGGGAATGAGTTTACTCCATCTGTAGTTGATGGGGTTGGTTATTGCAGGTTAGCAGGAAGTGACTTGCAAGGTTAGTATATCCAAGATGGTATTGCAGAGGATGGATATCTGGGTTATGGGAGTACTTGTCCTTGTTTCACAGATGGGCTTCATACACATAGTAGATTGGTAGGATGTGGAGGGAGAGTTGATCTAGGAGATGGTTTTGGATATCCATTCATTCTTGTTTTGGATGGCTGTGAGTTTCATCTCTACTAGGATCCAAGTAGTGCCAGGTTTGGCACTGCAGATTGTGTGGGTCGCTATGGTTGGCATGGTGACAGTGTGTTTTTGTTAGCTCAATTGACGATGATTTCATCACAGGAGTTTTCAAGTGATCACAGGGACATTACTACGTTTCTATCCTTGGGATCTGGGTGGACTTCTGTGTTTTGTTTTATGAGATTGCTTGGGAACAAGCAATTTCTGAAGGGAGGACTGTAATGTCCCTATTTTTAGGCACATGGGATTAGCTTATTTCTGTGACCCTCGTAGGCTGATTGGGATGTTAGAGGGGGTTGTGTGGCAGAGCCAGTGGTCATTTTCCACTCTGGAGGTTTGTGATGCCAGGATTGCTCTTCGTTTGAGTCAGTTTGACAGACTTAATATTTATAGTAAGTGATTTTTTTGGGATCGTCATGGTTTCTAGTTTTAGCAGGGGCGCCTTTGCATTGGTATCAGTTGGAGTTGGGAAACATTTGCAAAGCTTCCAGTTTGAGGGACTTACTATTTATAGTAAGTCTATTATTGGCAGTGTCTATTTTGGGTAGGGTGTCCTGGTGATAGGCTTGGCAGAGCATTTGTACTAACTGGAGGAGTTTATTGCTGTGGTGACGATAATGAATTAGGTTCATTTAATTAATTATTATATGAGCTTTATTTTATAAACTCAAGTCATTAATTAATCATAATGACTTTATATTTAAATGCTTTGTCATTAAAAGAGGGGAAATATAATGGAGTATTATATTTCAAAGAGATGCAAGTTTTTCCTATGGTTTTAAAAGACAAATCATTTAAGTTATGAAATGTGTGATTAAGAAGCTAGGGTTCAATTTCTTTTTGAGAGATTATAAAGACATAGAGGAGAAATCGAATTCATTCATTATGCTTCTTATTCTTTTAAAATTGGTTTTTAAATTGCTCTGAGTTTGGAGTTGAGGGGTTTGAAATTCAGCAAGAAGAATTGTGAATTCTTCGTGTGTCATTTGCACTTTGAGTTGGAAGTTTATTGCCAACGAATTGTGGAAGAAGTTGCAGCCAACATTGATGATTCCTGAAGGAATTCATGACGCCATTAATGGGAGGTCATAGCTGGTATGTTGGACGCCATTTTATGCTGCAGTTTTGCTGATTCTTAGTTGGACCTGGGGGTTCTTAGTTGGACGTGGGGCTTCTTCTCAAGCAGCTGCCACCTTCCTTAGCTCTTGCAGCCAGAGTTAAAATTCTGGAATATAAGTAGCCATCACTAATCAACATAATCAGTCGCGGCCAGTACACGGGAAATGTGGAGTTACAGGTTAAAACGTGATCAATTACTTTGCAATAAATTGTATTATTTCATTTCAAGTTTGTGATGGTTTTTAAATTCCTTTTAAATCAGAATATTTAGAGGTGTGGTGTTGGTACTTTGCAATTGGGGTTTTGAATTTGAATCAAATAGAATGCCTTGAAATTTGATCCGTGAATGGTTATTTGTATTTAAATGGAATTGAGTTATTAAGGAATATTTGTGGTATTATTGTTCTTACTGGGCAAACTATGTGAAAAACTCATCATATTACAATTCCAAAACAAATTAAACTTTTGCAAGCAAATTCAGAGATAGAGTCAGGCAGGCTCTTTACACAGCCTACATTCTTAGCTAGAGACAAGCAGTCACGAGAAGAAGAATGAAACATGGCAGCAAATGACTTTGACGAATGTGTACACGTATACTCAAGACTTGATCCAAAGCTTAGAAGACAATTTCCATTTAGAGAATATAATAATGCGAGATCGAGAAATATCTCAAGAGGACCCGACAAAAATTTGTAGCAAAGTTTAAGTATGATGACTCTCTCCACTTTTGAAGGTTTAGGGAAGGTCACGACATGAGCATCAGTCAAAAAACTAGATCCTAGCTCTCTCTTAGCCCCATGACAAAAGATGAAGCCATTAAAATTTTCTTTCTTCACTTAAGATCAACACATGAATGGTGGCACCATGAGCTAGTTACACAGGGGCATCATCTAATTGTAACATACTTTGACTTCACACATAGAAAGAATTGATAGAAAATCCCAAAGATACATTTTAAGGGGTTAACACAACTAAGGCAATGAGGTAAAGTAGAAGAATATGTAGCATAATTTCAAAGAGCCTCAATTATGGTGCCAAAAATAATGGAAAAAAGACAAGTTTTTATTTTTTGAAGGCTTTTAAAATCACTTATGAGATTGGTTTGAGATTTTGAATCTTCATCTCTACAAGATGCTATTCAAAGGGCTTTAGATTTGGAAGACATCACACTTAAAAACAAGGCACATCCCAAGAATATACCATCAAAGTTGCATAATAAAACCTTTTACAAAGATAGTTTGCAACCAAAGGTATTACCTCAATCCAACAAGGTAAGAGTAAGCTTTGAAAGAAGGAACTGTGTTTTTCTTGTAGGGAACCATGGGAACTGGGCCATAGATGTTTTTGGAATAGACAAGTCTGCCACATAAAAGCAATGATGGAGAAGAATCTAAGCAGGAAGAAATTGAACTTAAAAGGAAGAAGAGGAAATAATAAGTATGCAAAGTTTCTAGTTCTCTTGTAGCATAGTTGATGCTAGCTTTCTGGGTTGGTATTAGCATGATGAAAGGAGTGTTTTGATGTTGCCAATGTGCTCAAATAGATCAATGGAGATGAATGACACTTTCTGAAGGGTTTTGGACAACTTGTCCAAGACTTACTATTTTTGGTTAGTGTTAGTTTGGACAGGAATTGGTTTGTTGGCAATCTTGTCTGACTTACTATTTTTGGCATTTACAATCTATAATAACTCCTATTATTGCAGTTGGTCATAGCTTTAGTCAATTCTCTATTTAGCATGCAACATCTTCATCTCAAGGGTTTGGATAGTTGTAACTACTTTTAGCATATTACTATTTAAATTAAATGCTATTTTGGGTAATTGGTCTCAGTCTCAGTTCCAAGTAGCATCCTCTATGGGTAGGTTTATCCAATGGACCAAGCACTCTGTTAAATCTCTTCTCCCATGTGTGAATAACAATACAAATTTTCTATTCTTATCAATAACATGTTTTTCAATAATGGAGAACTCTACTCCTTACAGAAAAGAACCTTCAATCTGTTAAAGATCCATAATAGAAGTTGGTCTTCTGCCAGACCTAGGGGTGTATTCCCTTATCACAACAACTGATATATCCTTCAACAACAACAAGATATGCTCTCATTCATGTAACCAAGATGTGTAAGATCACCTCAAACTGGCAACATTCTTGATCTTCTTACTTCTCAGACCAGAGAACATGCAAATCCTAAAAGGCTAAAACTAACAAAGCAAAGAACAAAAGTGAAAAAAGATTATTTAAAATAATTTAACTTTGATTTCAATGGTTGCCTGGACCTTTGAGAAAAAAAATCCCAGATTAGTGCCTAGTCTGTGCAGTAGAGTCAAATACAAAACAATGCACGAACCTCTTTGAAATATCACAACTCCGTATTCAGGGGGAACTCATGCATCAATGCATTGCAAAGACACCCAATAACAAATATTTTCTGCAACTTTTCTTTGAGATCCACGAGAAAATACATAATTCCCCACATTCCGCTTAAAACATTTTAATTCATCCCTTGAATGAAAGTCATAAATGAAATGTGCAACTCATAAAAATTGAATAGATAGACGAAAAAGATCCTTGATCCTTTCGCATGAAAGAAATACATAAATACTTGTGGACACAATTACAAAAAGTATGCAAAACCGTGCTTATATCAAACTACCTGAACCAAAAAATACCACTCAGAAATCCATTTACATTACCATGATATTCTCACTGAAACCCGGAAAAAACCCCTCCTACAGAAATTATTTCTCAAAAATGTGGATACCTCTTGTGAGGTTTTCACACCATCGCCCCATTACAAATGGGGACCCCCCTTTTTCGCTTTAGTGTTAGGAGTGTTAGTCTTTGGCAATAGCTCTTCTTTTTTGAAACCTCTAAGTGAGCGATTTGAAACTTGAGATTTGAGGTTTGTCTTGCCTTGTAATGACCCTAGCTTGCTATTTGTAAAAAAGGACTGCAAATATTCTAAGTTCTGGGGACTGATACGTTTCTAAATCTTACAAGATAAATAATTATAACTTTCTCCTTGTTCAACTTTCATAATAGGAAAGGAAATGCATTCAAGCTCAAAGACTAAGCCACTAATATTCTAGATTTCTCATCAAAAAGACAAAACCAATATATATGAAAAGTATAAGTTGCATTACAAACACTGGTTCCACAGACAGTAACTGAAGTTAATCCAATTAAGATCATGCACCTGGTTCATCCACCGTGGCCAAAGGATATGCACGACTGCCCAACACTATGTATTTGCTTTGTAGGTGAATGATGGTTGTTGAGAACTTCCCGTAGGCTTACATCCCCTGCAGTCTTCTAGCACACTGAACAAACGTCTAGCCATGGTCACTGGGAAATGGCTATGTTGTTGTTTGATTGGAGGCGACTTATACACCAGTCGCATACATGTCACGCCCAGCACAGAGGTCTCTCGGCTTCCGAAGTGGTGTCTACCGTTTGCTAAGTTATACACACTGTCGGGATTTTTAGTATGTCCACCATACACTGTAGTATGGACTTGCAAGTTGTCGCGCACAACTATTTGGGAGTTCTACCAACTCCACTATATGCAATCATTATGTCCACACCAGTCTTCTAACGTGCAGTTGTTGACGCTACCCAATATGCTAAGGGAATAACATGGCAATACAACTGTCGTACTACCACGAGTGCAGATTAATACGCATGCATATTGATTCCAGCAGACCCCGACCAGATGAAAATTTGTAGAGTGTGTCGTCCCTTCACCCACAACACTGTCACGATACACTTCAGTTTGATACCCGAATACAGACGTTGCACAATCAAAGCTAAATCTCGGTATCCAGTAGTAAGGAGATTGCTACCAAGCAGCCAATACGGAGGTTGCACAACCAATGTTAAATCCCAATATCCAGTATTAAAGTGATCTCTACCAAATAGTAGCTACGACATGTGCTAAGTTCGATTGATAGCAAAGTCTAGATTTGGCTGAGATAAATAAACCTTGGATACAAACTCTGAGAAAATGTGTAGAACCTCTATATTAATCACGAATTCTGAAAATACTTATCTTTTACTTGTTGGATTTGATATTCAAATACCCAAGCTGAATTCCTTGCTCATTTTAAGCTCTTTGTGAAATCTGTGTGATCTCACCATTAACGAGATGCTGGGGCTACATCCAACCTCTCAGTTTCCTCAATGGGCTATGTCCTCAGAAAAAAACCAGTTACAGGTGCAACCAGATTTGTTTATCTTTTGTGTATAATATTCATTGTGCTTTTCCCAAGGAGTACCTTTTTCCTATATAACCTCGAAGTGAGGGAAAACACTGAAAACTAAGCAATGTGGGATAAAAGTGCTCACTTAAGTCACTTAAGTTACTTTTTAATATAAGGTAACTTTAAGTCATAAAGTGAGTTTATAATATCACTTTATAAAATAAAGTGACTTAACTTTAGAAAAGGAGCCCAAATAATAAATATTCGCCCACTGAAGCTTGTGACTGGCTGGCATCCTCTGAAATAAGCCATTAGTCTATCCGGATGGGGAGATAGACTAATCTAGCGCAATAATGGCATACTACAGAGAAGGGGACATTACAGTCCTCCCTTCCAAGGACTGCTTGCCCTTGAGCAATCTCAACGCAAGATGTTGCAGAATAGACTCACCTTCCTATGTGGCATCCTCAATAGGTAAGTCCTTCCATCGAATCAAGTACTCTCTGATAGCCCTGTTCCTCAGTTTCCTTTCTCTGATCTCAATCACCTCAGCTGGAACCAAAACCAATTTACCTTCCTCATCAAGTGGGGGTAATCCAACTGAGGAGACTATCTGCTGTCCAATCGCCTTCTTGAGGCAAGACGCGTGAAAAACATTATGAATCTGGCTGTCTACCGGCAGCTCGAGCTCATAAGCCACCTCACCAACCCTCCTGGAGATGCGGTAGGTACCATAAAACCGGGGCTTGAGCTTTTCTGACCCACTCTTCTTCAGAGAACTTTGCCTGTACGACTAAAGACGAAGGTAAATCATATCTCCTGACTCAAAGCTCCGCTCTATCTGATGACGATCAACATACATATTTTGCTGATTATGTGCCCTCTGAATGTTCCCCCTGAGGGACTTAAGAATATCCTGATGATCCTGTAGCCAGTCTCTCGCAATCGGTGCCCTGTTGTCCTGTAGGGCCAAGTCTATAAAAGATAATGGCTCGCTGCCATAGAGAGCTCGAAATGGTGACATGCCAATAGTCATGTGATGGGTGGAGTTGTAGAAAAACTCCCCCAAATACAACCATCTAACCCATGCCCTCCCACTACATAATTCCGGAGATAGTGTAATGTCCCTAGTTATTCTCCTTATATAATTCCCTGCAAAATTGACGTTAGTACAAAATATTAATCAATATTTATGACACTTACTCTATTCTAAGTTAGTAAGGGGAATTTGACCCTAGGAACTGCCTCTAGGTCGGGCTTCATAGAATTCCTGATTCTCGACTCGAGGGATATAAGATCCACTCTAAGCAATCAGGCTATCGGTCGTCTTTCCATAGAGCACTGCTCCTAGGTTCTCTTGGATACGAACACCGTTATCCAAGCCTACAGATATGCATATTAGTACATATGAATTGGCTATTAGTATATATACTGCCTACACAAGATTATAACAATCTCAAATTGGCAACGGGGCTATACCAACCTCGAATTGTCATTGGCAACGGGACTATAACAATCTCGAATTGCCAATTCATCTCATTTGGGCAACGGGGCTATACCAACCTTGAATTGCCATTGGCAACGGGACTATAACAATCTCGAACTGCCAATTTATCTCATTTGGGCAACGGGGCTATACCAACCTCGAATTGCCATCATTTAAGAATCCCATCTCTAATGAATATAAGATTCATTCTATATGGTATCCCATATTATTTTAGGAATCCCACCTCTAATGAATATATAATTCATTCTCTATGATATCCAATATTATCATTTAGATGCACGACATTAGTATAAAATCCACTTAAAGTTTATTCATTAGAAATTCATATTTATACATGAATGTATTACTTTAAGAATTCTCATAATAGATGTAGATATAACCATATATATATATGAATGATATTTGCAAAATACATGTAATTATAAATGAATCTTATATATATATATATTATAATAATCAATTAACAAAGAATTAATTTCATACCCGTCTGGTCGAGATCTTTTTGGTCGCTGTTTTCTTTTAATACCTCAGTTTGTTTCCTTTTTATTTCCTCCGTAAGCTGGTAATCTGCCTGTCTTCCTTACTATTCATAAGGCCTTGTAAACCTACGTGGGAGGGGGAGTCATGTTCCCTGCACACAAGCATCACCCTTAAGGGGTGTGACTGGTCGCAACCTTATGGCTACGGCTCAGTCGCACCTCATAAGGTGACGACCAATTAATATGCCGCCAGCCACTTTATAATATATATATTATATGTATTATAATATATATTATATATTATAATATATATTATTATAATCAACTTTGTTTAATGATTATTATTATTAATAAATACATTGCTAATAAGAATATAATGTTATTAATTATTATTAAATATATTAATAATAATATTTTCAATTTCTCAATTATTATAATGATAATATTTATTATAATATATATATTTATATATATTATTATAATAATTCTATTTAATTATTATTAATAAAATATAATAACAATTCTAATTCCTTAATTTTTATAATAGTATTGTCATTAATTAAATAATCACATTGCCAATTTCTTGTTTCCTTGAATAATAAGTTTAAATCTTAATTCAAAATTTATTTAATCATATATCGTCTTTATTTGGTATTATTATTTATTTATTTAATTTTGTATTTTGATATTATTAGTTATTAAAATTCTTATTTGGAAAGGGGACATCATAATCCACCCTTCCCAAAATTGCTTGTCCTCAAGCATCTCAAGGGCTTCTTCTTTCTCCCATGGGGCATTCCTTTGATAGGTTTCCCCATTGGTTACATATTCAATGATAGTCTTATTTCCTAGTATCCTTTCCCGAGTGTCAAAAACAATTTTTGGTTTTGGGACCTGTTGCCCTCTTATTTGGAGTTTCATCTTCATGGACTTCTTCCATTTGGTTCATTTGTCCCCTTTTACATCGATGATCACGACTCCAAGGTGCCTTACATCTAAAGTATACTTTTTTCTCAATTAATTCTCCTCTCTTTTGGCATTGGTGATCCTTGTTCCATGATTCCTTGTATAAATAACAGGGTTTTTCTGTATTCTCCTCTTGGGTCCTTTCCTTCTGATGGTTAACTTTGGACGTGAAGTTTTTGGGGTTTTCTTAAGGTGCATCATATTCTATCATTCTTGCCTTCCTGATAGCTTCTTCGAGGGTTTGGGGTTTGAAGGGTTTTACCCTTATCCTGATGTGTTCTTAAAGCCCTTCGATGAACATATATATCCGCCTCTTTTGGGATATGTCGGGAACCATGACTAATAGACTTTAAAATTTGTTGGCAAATTCTTCAATAGTTCCTGTTTGTCTGAGATGTGTTAATTCTTGGAAATACCATTCTGGTTCCCTTTGGGCGAACCGACCAATGAGCTTTTGTGTGAACTCACTATAGGTGTTAATACTTTTATGTCCAAGAGTGATGATGCCATGGTGCCACCAATTGTGGGCGTCCCCGGTCAAATGGATTATGGAAAATTTAATGGCATTTTCTTCAGTATTAGAGCTAAGGGAAAGGTAAGTGTCTAATTTTTGAACCCAAGCTTGAGCAGTTTCTTCGTTGTCCCGTCGAAGTATGGTAGGGAAATTTTACCTATTTTGGTTTTAATGTCTCTTTCCCCATGATTTCTTCTCCCACTATGGCTAGCCATTGTTTTGGTTTCATAGTATTCTTTAAAGGGGATGAGTCCTTGTACCTCTGGTTCTAAATCAGCATACATTTGGGCAATCTCTTCTACTGAATGGGTGGATTGTTGTCCTTCGACAACCGGTTCTTCTCTTGGGAGAAAGGATGGTATAGTGGGTCTCATGGAGGAGTCTTGAGTTGAGTGTTCATTTTCAGAATTATTGGAGAGTATTTCTCCCTGGATTGGGATTGGGTCTTTCATTATGATTGCTTTTGTTCATGCCTTGTATGGCCTGGAGTATTAATTGGTTGGTTCTTTCGAATCTTTCATTGGTTTGTTCCATGAATTTTCTTAACTCTTGTGCTATTTGTTTTGCCATCGCTTTCTTTCTCTTGGTGCGTTGATAGGTTTGCATGAACTCAATCCACGGCATGGCAAGATCAAGGCTCTGATACCATTGTAATGTCCCTAGTTATTCTCCTTATTTCCCTGTAAAACTGATGTTAGTACAAAATATTACTCAATATTTATATGACACTTACTCTATTCTAAGTTAGTAAGGGGAATTTGACCCTAGGAACTGCCTCTAGGCCGGGCTTCACAGAATTCCTGATTCTTGACTTGACGGATATAAGATCCACTCTAAGCAATCAGGCTATTGGTCATCTTTGCATAGAGCACTGCTCCTAGGTTCTCTTGGATACGGACACCGTTATCCAAGCCTACGTATATGCATATGACTGGCTATCAGTATATATATTGCCTACACGAGATTATAACAATCTCAAATTGGCAACGGGGCTATACCAACCTCGAATTGCCATTGGCAACGAGACTATAACAATCTTTAACTGCCAATTCATCTCATTTGGGCAACGAGGCTATACCAACCTCGAATTGCCATTGGCAACAGGACTATAACAATCTCGAATTGCCAATTCATCTCATTTGGGCAACGGGGCTATACCAACCTCGAATTATCATTGGCAACAGAACTATAACAATCTCGAATTGCCAATTCATCTCATTTGGGCAACGGGGCTATACCAACCTTGAATTGCCATCATTTAGGAATGTCATCTCTAATGAATATAAGATTCATTCTATATGGTATACCATATTATTTTAGGAATCCCACCTCTAATGAATATATAATTCATTCTCTATGGTATCCAATATTATCATTTTAGATGCACGACATTAGTATAAAATCCACTTAAAGTTTATTCATTAGAAATTCATATTTATACAAGAATGTATTACTTTAAGAATTCTCATAATAGATGTGTATATATATATATATATATATATTGCAAAGTACATGTAATTATAAATGAATCTTTTATATATATATATATATAATATAATAATCAATTAACGAAGAATTAATTTCATACCAGTCTACTCGAGAACTTTTTGGTCGTTTTCTTTTAATACCTCAGTCCGTTTCCTTTTTATTTCCTCCATAAGCCAGTAATCTGCCTGTCTTCCTTATTGTTTGTAAGGCCTTATAAACCTATGTGGGAGTGGGAGTCATGTCCCCTCCACACAGTCGTCACTCTTAAGGGGTGCGACTGGTCACAGCCTTATGGTTGCGGCTTAGTTGCACCTCATAAGGTGACGACCTCTTAATTTGCCGCCAGTCACTTTATAATATATATATTATATGTAGTATTATATATATATTTTATATATTATTATAATCAACTTTGTTTAATGAATATTATTATGAATAAATATATTACTAATTAGAATATAATGTTATTAATTATTATTAAATATATTAATAATAATATTTTCAATTTCTCAATTATTATAATGAAAATATTTATTATAATATTTATATATTATTATAATAATGCTATTTAATTATTATTAATAAAATATAATAACAATTCCAATTCCTTAATTTTTATAATAGTATTGTCATTAATTAAATAATAACATTGCCAATTTCTTGTTTCCTTGAATACTAAGTTCAAATCTTAAATCAAAATTTATTTAATCATATATCATCTTTATTGGTATTATTATTTATTTATTTAATTTTGCATTTTAATATTATTATTTATTAAAATTTTTATTTGAAAAGGGGACGTCACAGATAGCCTTCCACCCATTTGTTCACAATCTCCGTCTGGCCATCTGTTTGTGGGTGGTAACTGGTGCTGGGAGTCAATTCAGTGCCTGCCAATCTGAACAAATCCTGCCAAAAGGTGTTGAGAAACTTATTGTCTCTGTCGGTCACAATGGTCTTGGGGAGACTGTGCAGCCTAAAAACTTCTCGGAAGAATAATTCAGCTACCTGCGTAGCTGACCAATCCGCTGTAATAGCAAAGAAATGAGTGAACTTAGTAAGTCTGTCCACCACCACATATATGTTGTCCTTGCCCTGCACTCTCGGCAAACCAGTAATAAAGTCCATCAAAATACCTTCTTACCTCTTAGTTGGAATGGGTAGGGGCTGCAATAAACCGATCGGATGCTCGTGTTCGAAGTTGTTCTTCTGACAAGTCTGACACTCTCTGACATACTGAAGGACATCATCCTTAAGACTCTTCCATGAGAACCTCTCTTTGACCTGTCTGTAAGTTTTGAAAAACCCCGCATGTCCTGTTGTGGGTACATCATGAACAACCCTCATTATCTTAGCCTTGAGCTTAGAATCTGGCACTACGTAGATCCTATCCTTATCGAAGATGATATCATCGATTACCTTGTACCTGTTATCTAGGGACTAACCGTCCAAAATCTGACAAGGTTGAGTATTTTTAGAATACTCAACCAGCAAATGAGATTTCCAATCTGTGGAAACCTCTGATAGAACACAACAAGCCGCAACTGAGGGTCTCCTAGAAAGTGCATCAGCCACAATGTTATTTTTACCTTTGACATACTCTGTCAAAATCATGTGCCTGGATTTCACTGAGCCACTTTTGTTGTCTTTCGTTCAACTCTTTCTGCTCCAAGAAGTAGCACAAGCTATTATGATCTGTTTTAACTGTAAACTTTCCACCCACCAGATACTGTCTGAATTTAGCTAGGGTGTGCATGATGGAAAGCATCTCTTTGTCATAAGTAGAGTACAACCTCTCATTGACCTTTAGTTTCCTGCTCTCATATGCTATGGGATGCCTGTCATGTATCAACACTGCACCAATCCCATTCCCTGAAGCATCGCACTCTAGAACAAACAGACGAGAGAAGTCTGGCAATGCTAGAGCCAGGCACATAGTCATGACTATCTTGAGTCTATCAAAGACTATCTCTGCCTCATCTATCCACCTGAAATCCCCTTTCCAAGTGAGATCAGTGAGGGGTGTTCTTGTCTAAGAGAATCCCTTCACGAACCTCCTGTAATAAGAACATAACCCAAGGAACCCTCTCAAATCTAACACATTCCTCAGTGGTGGCCAGTCAAGAATTGCTTGTATCTTCTCCTGGTGAACCTTAACTCCATCTGCCCCTATCACATGTCCCAAGTAGAGGATCTCATTCAATCAAAACTCACACTTGGATTCTTTTGCAAACAAAGACAGATTCTCCATGATGCTAAGAATCTCATCCAAGTGTCCCAAGTGCTCCTCCCATGTCTTGCTGAAGACCAAGACACTCTTGTGCAACTGCTTTTTGATTAAGTGATTCATGCAAGACTGAAAAGTAGCAGGAGCATTAGTGAGCCCAAATGGCATCACTAGAAACTCATAGTGCTCGTAGTGACATCTAAATGTTGTCTTATGAACATCCTCCTCACGGACACATATCTGATGGTACCCTGATCGAAGATCTATCTTCGAGAAGTATACTACCCCATGTAACTCATCTAACAGGTCATCAATCTGGAGAATGGGGTACCTATTCTTAATGGTCCTCTTATTGAGTGCACGGTAATCAATACACATGCAAAGAGTACCATCCTTCTTCACCGAAACTACTGAAGAAGTGAAGGGGCTGGAACTGGGCCTAATGTGCCCCATATCAAGGAGTTCCTTTATCGTCTTCTCTATTTCTTCCTTATAGTGCCTAGGGTGACGATAAGGGGTAGTAATCACGGGCTTAGCGCCCTCCTTCATCTCAAAGATGTGCTCAAACCCTCTGTCTGGAGGTATGCCTAGTGGAATGTCCTCAAAAACCCACTTGTGCTTATCGAGCACATTCTGGACATCGATGTGAACTGGCTACCCTAAATCTGGTGTGGGTTTAGAGGATATGAAGCACAGGGTTGCCCACTCCATATCACTATGCGTCATGATGGCCTCCATCCTATGAGTTGATACTAACCTGAGCCCGCCATCTGGCATGGCTTTAAGAATCATCTGCTGATCACCCTGCATAAACTCTAATTTTTTCAGCTTGTGATCAATGGTGTACCTCTCTAGAGTCTTTAACCACTGCATACCCAAAATAGCATCCAGGCTGTCCAAACCAATGACATAAAAAATCAGCCTCTAGAAGATAATTCCCAAAATGAATCAGAAGTCCAGAGATCTTCCCTGTGCATCTCAACAAGTCCCCTCTGGCTACCTTAACCTCAAACTCGGGAATGTCATCTATCTGTAATCTCCTCCTGGAAACCATGCTCATGCTGATAAAGTTGTACGTGGCACATGTATCCAATAGGCAAACAATCCTCTGTCCTCTAACCACACCCTTCAAACGAAAAGGGTGACATGTGGGAATCCCTGAAAGAGACGTAAATGTAACAGGGGGTTGCTCAAGTGGGGTTTTCCCATAGTTATACCGCCTTGGGGGACGGGGGACGTCGAGATAGGGGGACAAGTTTCCGGGCAAGGG
>MU223756.1:523630-534711 GCA_018584345.1 Thuja plicata
TTTTCTTGAGCACACGATGTCTCTGGCCTTTTGGCCTCCATAGATCCTTCTATCTTCTGTCTTTTGCTTCTGTGTATGTAACAGCTATGCATGCAGGTGTTCTTGGGAAGATTGCAGTTTAGCAATCTTAACACATTGCATTAAAGTTTGAACAATAGAATTATAATTATAATTATAAATAGTCGAATTAGCAAATGGAAGAGTTCTATGGCACTAAAAAATATTATAATATTCTGGTTTTTTTTTTAAATTGCTTTATTTTTTGTGCTTTGACAGGGGACGCCCATGCGTCCCCTTTTGGGTCAAGGGATGTTTTGGCATCCTTGTTCTCCATCAGGGACTCTTTTGCGTCCCCCGTCCCCAAAGGGGGACATGGGGACGTCCCCGTGTCCCCGACAAAATGGTGGTCGATGGGCAGCGCCGCTGGAAATATGGGAACAACGTCCCCCCGTCCCAGGTGTGTCCCCGTCCTGAGTGCGTTGGGGATTTTGGGGGGATGCATCCCCGTGTTACATTGGGTTTTCCCCTTCTTCACTTCTGTTGGTTTCTCCTCCTGAGCCTCCTCATCGCTGTCCTCAACCTCCCTGCCATCATGTTGTTCACATTCACCATCGGAAGCCACCTCAATATAATGTATTTTGCATTTCCCAAGGCATCTGTGGTCTGGAGTCCAAGGCTCCCTGCATGTGAAGCATAATTTTCTCCTCCTCAGCTCATTCCTTGTCTCAAAATCCAACCTAGGAGGCATGCTCTTATTTTGATTTTTATTCTTTTGGAATGAAGAGGTCCCCTTAAAGGGTTTCTTAGGCGGCTGCAATATGGAGGAAGGTGAATCTAAGTCGTGCTAATTTAATAGCATTATGCAAAGTGTTTGACTTGAGAACTCTAACCAAACCTCTGAATTTATCCTGTAGACCCTCGATAAACAACATTACCTTTCTCTTTTCAGACATATCTGGAACCATGATAGAGATCCTCTAAAACTCATCAATATAGTGTTCTAATGATCTCCACTATGTTTCAGCTGGGCTAACTCCCTGTAATAGACCTCTATGTTCTTCCTGTCAAAATGGGTAATCAGATTCATGCTGAAGGTCTCATAAGAAATAATCAGCCCATGATCCTGGGTGACAAGACCATGATGCCACCACTCATATGTTGCTCCCTCTAAATGCATTGTGGCAAACTTAATAGCCTCTGTTTCTAACATGGGTTTGAGAGTCAAGAAGGTGTCTAGCTTGTGAATCCAAGCTCTAGCAAATGTCTTACCGCTACCATCAAATGTAGGAAGAGTTAATTTATTCATTGCATGTTTTAAATCCCTGTTCTGACTTCTGGGTCTCCTATCCTGTTGTGTCCTGCCGAATTCTCTCTTCTGAACCATGTACTGGGGAAAGGTCAAATCAGCTTTGACATTATCTGGTAACATATCCCACTCATCATGCATAGTGATCACATTCTCTGGAAGAATGCATGCTGCCTCTGGCGACACTACCTCTTCCCCTGCATTATTCTCCGCAAAGTTAGGCATAAGGGGCCTATTGGAAGTACGAGTGGGGGCCCTAGCTGCCCTAGGTGATCCCAGTACACTGCCTCCACCACTGTGATGGTTTTGGGATCTCCTGGATGCTACTCTCAATTGTTGGATAACCCCTGTAAGCTATTGTAGTACATCAGCAATATGATCCTATCCGTCTCGTATGGCCCTCAATGTTTCCTTGGCCTCTCTATCTGTCTCCTCGCCCATATTTGTACCTGGAATAACCTTTTCAAAAATAATATCCTCGTCTTTTGTATGACTATTCTCTATGTCAACCTGTACGAAAGAGTCTGTATGTTCTTGTTCAGCTCTGTTATGTCTAAAACCGTATGACCTGTGCCTGCTATGCATACCTGCCCAACATAGCTACTGCTGAATCAATTGAAAATCTGAAAATGAACCCACTAAGATGGCAAGAACGAAAGCTCTGATACCACTGTAATGACCCTAGCTTGCTATTTGTAAAAAAGGACTGCAAATATTCTGAGTTCTGGGGACTCATACATTTCTAAATCTTACAAGATAAATAATTATAACTTTCTCCTAGTTCAACTTTCAGAATAGAAAAGGAAATGCATTCAAGCTCAAAGACTAAGCCACTAATATTGTAGATTTCTCATCAAAAAGACCAAACCAATATATATGAAAACTATAAGTTGCATTATAAACACTGGTTCCACAGACAGTAACCAAAATGAATCCAATTAAGATCATGCACCTGGTTCATCCACCGTGGCCAAAGGATATGTACGACTGCCCAACACTGTGTATTTGCTTTGCAGGCGAATGATGGTTGCTGAGAACTTCCTGTAGTCTTACTTCCGCCGCAGTCTACTAGCACAGTGAACAAACGTCCAGCCGTGGTCACTGGGAAATGACTATGTTGTTGTTCGATTGGAGGCGACATATACACCAGTCGCATACACATCACGCCTAGCACAGAGGTCTCTCGGTGTCCGAAGTGGTGTCTGTCTTTTGCTAAGTTACACACACTGTCGGGTTTTTTAGTATGTCCACCATACACTGTAGTGTGGACTTGCAAGTTGCCGCGCACAGCTACCTGGGAGTTCCACCAACTCTGCTATATGCAATCGTTATGTCCACACCAGTCTTCTAACGCGCAGTTGTTGACGCCACCCAATATGCTAAGGGAATAGCATGGCAATATAGCCCGCGTACTACCACGAGAGTGCAAATTAATACGCACGCATACTGATTCCTCCAGACCCAGACCAGATGAAAACATGTAGAGTGTGTCGTCCCTTCACCCGCACCACTGTCACTATACACTTCAGTTTGATACCCGAATACAAGACGTTGCACAGTCAAAGCTAAATCTCGGTATCCAATATTAAGGAGATTGCTACCAAGCAGCCAATACGGATGTTGCACAACCAATGTTAAATCCCAATATCCAGTATTAAAGTGATCTCTACCAAATAGCAGCTTCGACATCCAATGCTAAGTTCGACTGATAGCAAAGTTTGGATTTGGCTGAGATAAATAAACCTTGGATACAAACTCTGAGAAAATGTGTAGAACCTCTATAATAATCACGGATTCTAAAAATACTTATCTTTTATTTACTAGATTTGATATTCAAATACCCAAGCTGAATTCCTTGCTCATATTTTAAGCTCTTTGTGAAATCTGTGTGATCTCACCATTAACGAGATGCTGGGGCTACATCCTCAAGAAAAAAGCAGTCACAAGTGCAACCAGATTTGTTTATCTTTTGTTTATAATATTCATTGTGCTTTTCCCAAGGAGTACCTTTTTCTTATATAACTTTGAAGTGAGGGAAAACACTGAAAACTAAGCAATGTAGGATAAAAGTGCTCACTTAAGTCACTTAAGTTACTTTTTAATATAAAGTAACTTTAAGTCATAAAGTGACTATATAATATCACTTTATAAAATAAAGTGACTTAACTTTAAAAAAGGAGCCCAAATAATAAATATTCGCCCACTGAAGCCTGTGACTAGCTGGCATCCTCTAAAAGAAGTCATTATTCTACCCGAATGGGGAGATAGACTAATCTTGTGCCATAATGGCCTTCTACAGAGAAGCGGACTTCAAATGGTGTTTTTCAACACCATGGGTGGTTTTAGATCCCAAGTCTGTTTGATTTTCCCCTGGCAATCTGGATTTTGAACGTAGATGATAGTGATTTGCAAGATCAAAATTTGGCTAAGTCTTGTAATTTTCTGAGAATGACGATTTTGCAAATCCAAATTAAAGATTTGGATTATTGGATTGATTTTGTGATGATGGAAAAATTCTGGAAATTTCGAGCTAAGTGTGAAAATTGGATTTTCTAAGTTGGAAAATTTGGACTTCCAGCTTTGGTATTTTTCGGCTAGCAGGCTCTTGCAAGTTTTGATTTTCGGCAAGCCCACCCCTGCAAATTTTTAATTTCTGGCGTGGCAGATTTAACAGGCTATAATTCCTGGCATGGTGATTATGTCAATTTTTCGACATGATGACTATGACATGATGTTTTTGAGAGTTGAAACTTAACTTGCAATATTTGGTAAATTTGACCTTTGAGAGAAGAAATTGATCTTGGATAGAAGTTTGAAATTTAAATTTTTTGAAAATTTTGGCTAAGTCTGGAATTTCTAGCATGGTGGTTGTGTCAAGATGTAATTTCTAGCAAGCTGGTTCTTACAAATTTTATTTTCAACGAGCTCACCGTTACACTTTTTTGACAGCATGACCACCTCACCTTTTATTTCTGGTAGGCCTCTTGGTGCAAATTTGCGATTTGGAAGTGGTGATTGTTTTAAATTTCAACATGACTTGAATGGTGAAATTTTGGAAAATCGATTATGGCTATAAGGCAATTTAATTATTTTTGATCTTACAAGGGAAATTTGGAAATAGAAATTGAAATTTGAAGATGTGGACAAAGAGTTTGGTGCAAAATTTATTTCTAGCAGGCCACCTCTTATAAGTTTTGATTTCTAGCTGGCCACCTCTTACAAGTTTTAATTTCTGGCAAGCCACCTCTTACAAGTTTGTAATTCCTAGCGAGGTGATTGTTACAAGCTTTCAATCTTGGCCAGGTGCTTGTAACAAATTTTTTATTTTGGCATAAGGTGATGGAATTATTTTTGGTGAAATAAATTTCGCTTAAGGCATTTTTGATGATTTAACTTTGCAAGGCAAATTTAGGATTTAAAGAGAAATTTATGGATTTAAAGATTTGAGAAATTAATTTGGGAAAGGTAGTTTTGTCAATTTTTGTACCAACTACCTCGCCCAAATTCATTTTTGGCAAGGTGGTTCTATCAATTTTTGTACCAACTACTTTGCCCAAATTCATTTCTTGCAAGGTGGTTCTGTCAATTTTTTGTACCGACTACCTCGCCCAAATTCATTTCTGGCAGGGTGGTTCTCATAGGCCCTATTTTTTTCGACAAGCCACCTCTTACAATTTTGCTATGGCAATCAAGACAAGTTTTAATTTTGGGGTGGGACCTCTTACATTTCAAGCCAAGTGATTTCAAATTTCACCGAGGCACCCTTGCAAAATTTGACACAATCTCTATGCCAAGATAGCATTTTGGCCACCTTGTTGAGCAAGCATTGCTATGTTAATTTCGATTTCCTTGCCAAGTGGTTCACGTTTGCAAAATTTGATGTCTTATAGGGCCCATGATTTGGCAAGTTTAAATCTTAATTAGGGGTGAGCTTGATCACTTTTTCAAATTTCTATTTTTGGGGCCTACATCAATTTCGGATTTAATCTATTTTAGCCCCCATGCTATGTTGGTGCAAAGTCCAATGCATTTCAAGAACAATTTGAATTTAATTTTGGATCCCCTCCCTCCTTGATTTTTGAATTTAATTGTGAAGTCGTTCATCTTGGGGCCTATGTATTCTAAAGTTGATGCAATTTAGCACATCTCCCTTGCATTTATAAATTCGAAATGGACCAAGAGCATGCTTGATAATAATTACAATTAGAGCTTTCAAATTGGCCCATGTGGCTGAGATCGAATGATGGACTTATATCCAAGGGGTGCGATTTAAATTGTTTTTGTATTAACCCATACAAGTCAGCCCCCTTGGAAAATTGGAAGGGTATTTAAATGGCATTTGGACTTCATTTCATCCTTATGCTGGGCGAGCTCCCTTTTTTTTTCATTGCAAGTCCGATTTCTTCTTCGTTTAGGGGCGAATATTGATGCAAGAGGTTAGTAATCTTGGTGAGAATTCATTCCAAGCCCTCAACTCCAAGCAATCAGCAAACCAGGTCCTTCATTTCATCATTTTTATATGCAGATCTGAGATGGCGAGAAGCGATTTTCATCATCTAGCTGAGCGTGTGGTGGTTGGCAAGAATTTTTTCAATTTTGGATGGAAGTAGACACAATTCCAAGCCATAATTGTATGAGGATCTCATGATGGGGCATCCAAATCTGAGCATTTTTTAATCAGATCAGAATTCAAGGGCTTTCAATTTCATTGTTTTGAAAGTCAATTGGGAACAATTCCATGCCCTACCCTCATTTCCAAGTTGKCATTTGCTKAAGCTAAYTTTCATTTCCAACTTGTGGAGGGTGAATTTGATGGTTTTGCCATATATTTTAAAGTGAATTATACATGTATAGCATGCTGACCTGGGTTATTATTTGCATCATTATGACATATCTTATCATGTTTAACCTAGTCATATCATTTTGGATTATAATTGTATGATGTTACGTTGTAATGATCAGAGTTGAGCTAGATCTGGATTCATTCAATTGTCGGATCTCTACTTGAAATCATGTTTTGGAGGAGGTTCTAATGCTGTAGTTGGATTGAAATATAATGCTAACATCTTAATTCAATTCAATTTTACTTGATCGTTGTTCTGGCTTGCAATGTTTATAATGACAATATATTATCGAATCAAATGAAGTAAGACATGTGTTTTTTTTGCTCTTACAGGTTGGCAAGGAGAGGGTGCCAAGTTCAAGCTTGAGGAATTCATGAAAGAAAGGAAGGAAAACCAAAGCGAAAGGCAGATATGAGGAGAGGTTGATTGAAATTTCATCCTTGGAAAAACTCAGAGAATAAGAAACTTTGTGCATATCCTCCATCATCACGCCAGCAAGTGAGCACTTCAAGCTCAATTTCAAAGATCTCAAGTGGGAAGGAGGTCTAAGCCAAGTTCAAGGACAAGTTCAAGATCCAACTACATGAAGGCTTCATCACTTCAAGCAAGTTCAAGGTGTGGCAATGAGAAAATTTCTAAAGACAAAGAAAGAGAAGAGGCGGACAATGTTGAGCATCCAAACATATCTTCCCTTCATCAAAGGATTAAGTAGATTTACAAGATAAGGATGATGATGTGGCAGTTGATTGTTACCTCCAATCAAGAAATTCAAATTTCAAGCACAAGCAATCACAGCGTGCCAAGTGTCCTATTTTCTCATTGGTTGAGAAATCATTATAATTTTCTTATTGGCCCATGATTTGGTGCCCTCATGTAATTGGTTGAAAATTTGGAAACCATAATTAGGGTTTCTGGGGATGAATCTTGGCCCTTCAATGTAATTGGACATCTATAAAAGGCCAAGGCCTTCTCGTTTGTAAGGGGTGAAGTTAAAATAGAGGTTATGTAATGTCCCCATTTTTCAGCAGGTCATTGAAATGATGGTGCCAGGTCATTATTGCGATCCTCGTGGTTTGGCGAGGGGTTTAGAGGGTCTTTGGTGTGAACTTACTATTTATAGTAAGTCAAGGGATAGTTCCGATGAACTTAGATGAGTTAGAGGAGTTGAATGATGCTCTAAGTTTTCATTTTTGGCTTCCAGTTTGGGCTCCAAGAATCTTGGAGAGTGCGTCTATTTTTAGTAAGTCACCCCATCAGATTTGTTCATCATCTTTTATCATCAGGATCACTCCAGTGCAAATAGATTCTGATTCTGATGCTTCTTCAGTGGTTTTCGCAAGACGAGTGAATTATTATTATTATTTGATTAAATTTTCTAAGGTTGCCATTATTGTTGGTATTATATGTTGGGCACCTTAGTGTTATAGCTCATCGGAACCGGGATGAAAAGTTTTAAATCTCGGGCACAAGAAACAGGGGCCTTGCGTGTCATAATTTCCTGATATTGATGAAAAGGTCATTTTTTGGAGCCAATGAGTTAATAAATTATATTACTCAATATGTGCCTAAGTATAAAAGTGCTTCAAGTGAAAAGTGTGTGAGAGAAGACACTTTTTAATTATAAAAGCAATAGGCAAGGCATTAATTCATTATCTATTGAATATTGATTATTGAATTTGTTCTTGGGAATTGTTCCTACTTTCTGTGCCCTAGCTGAATGGTCAAATTAGTTGATGGAAGACTGATTCTTCCTGAGCTAATATTCAATTGATTGTTGTTGTATAATCAATTGTCTTCATTCGATTGCTGTTGTATAATCGATTTCATTCTTCTTTCCTATTGTTTGCATGTGGCTGGAAAGAAATACTTTTGAATTTGTGCACACTGAGGGTGTGAAGTCTGGATTCTGGAATGGATTAGTATTGAACTAAGATCTGCATAAGAGATCTTTAATTTCACAGCCAAGGTTGTATTTGCTGGAAGACTTACCAGTGCTGCGTAAGAAGTCTTGCATATTGGTTGTCGCGTGGAGATTTAACAAGCGTGGGCCAGCACGCTAAGAATACAGTGGCGTCACAATTGTATACTACTGCCGCGTGGAAAGGTGGGAATACAACCCAGCTGCACGTCTATAAGGTGCCAATCAAATTTCATTATTGTTTTTAGTGGCACATTAATGTTTAGTTTGCTTGCATAATTTTTATAGTTGGTTTTGGCAATTAAATAAAGCATTTCCAGAATTCTGAGAATAAATTAAAATTGCTATTAAATGTAACTCTCTTGCTGAAGAAGTGTTTTCTTATAATAAATGAAAGCAATTTCATACCTGCTAGTTGATTTCTCTCTCGCAATTTAGCTGGAAAGATTTTATAAATTAAAGCAAATAGGCAAATTGCTTAAAGAGCCAGTCAGGCTCTTCACAGGTTAGCTAAAGAGCATTAGATTGGGAGATTAGTGTAGGAGAGAAGCTAGATTAGAGTATGTTAGCCAAGGGAGAGACTTGATCAAATTGTTGTTATGATGCTATTGAAGTAATGGATAATTCATTGTTGATTCATCATGGTGAATTACTTAATATTGCTTTGAAGTGTTGCATGGTTTCTTCAATCTTTTACTTRGAGTAGATTTCATTTCAYGTTGTTAGAAGTAGCTTAGTTGGATGAAAGCGATTGCGGATGTTTGCTTTTTTGACTCAAGTATACTAGGCCACTAGCCTCCTTGCTGATTGTGAGGAAGCCTTGTGTTGCTAGTCATTGCACTTAAGTTCAATTAACATTGGATCCTTAGTTTGTATTTGCAAGTTGGATTGAGGAGAAGGTGTTGATATGAAAACCATTTGAGATCCTTAGAAGCTCGCACTCGGTGAAGTTGAGGTCGTTGATAAGATTTCACTTGGTAGAGTCCAAGTCATTCATGATTCCTTGCATTCCTAGTTAGAAGTAGAAGTAGAAGTAGATGTAGAAGTAAGAGTAGAAGTTAAGCTTAAATTGAAGTTGAAGTTGAAGAGTTGGAAAAGAGAAACTATATTTTCATCGCACATAGTGAAGCGAAATCCTTAGAAGTGCAAGTAGTTGATATCCATTGCATGAATAGCGTAAGTCCCCCTAAATGATTACCAGCAACTCACATTATTTCACTGAGTGAGTGTCCACAATAGAAGGAACCTTGAAGTCATTTCATGATCTTACATTGCAAGCTTAGCATGAGAGATGACCTTATATCAAGAGAGGACTGAATGTGTGGTGTTTCTTCCCGAAACATTGAGTGTTTGATTCTGCATGTTGTAGTGGAACAAAACTCACATCAACAATACCTTATATCCAAAATCTAGGGTGGAACCTCTAAACTGATTCACATAATGACTTATATACAAAATTACAATCTTGTTCCACCTACAACCCAAATTAGAAATTCATTACAAATTGGGCCCTAAATTAAAAAGCTACCAAATAGGGATTCACAATTATTTCTGAATGACTGATATTGCAATGAGTTACTAAAATTAGTTTTTATTTGTTAGATGATTTTGCAATCGTCTCCTTGCCTGAGCAATTAAAATCTTTCCAATTTGGTTGAATAACAATCATTCTCAAATTTCTAAGTTTGGCTGACAAATTTCCTAGTTTGTTTTGCAACTAAAATATTGTTGGGTCCAATATTTCATTCCAATTCTCTTTTCCCTGTTCCACTGCTTTGTCTTGACTACATTTATGTGAAGACATACAATGTAGTCTTTTATTTGTCTATGTTTGTTTCTATGAATTGGTTAATCGGGTCTGACATTATTTAGTTTCTGATGCCCAATATTTTCTGACGCCTTAACACAAAAATTGACTTTTGTACACAATGGAATTGAATTTGTGCCAATAAAACATTTGACCCTTTCATAAAACTGTTGTGGAATTAGTGCATTCTCTATCCACCATTTCTCCTTAGCAAATAAACTTCTTTGCTGATATTTTCTGATTTCAATTTTATACAATCACAGCATTGGTTTGAAAATATCATCATCGCATCTTAATAACATTCTCCTTAATTTTCACAATGAATGTCATACTCAAAATCCTTTATTCATCAAATTTTAATCTCTGCCACTGTTAGTACAAATTGGCCCATATTTAACTTTGAATTATCAATTCCATCATTAAAACATTTGTAACTGCTCAACATTATGCCCTAGCTTCTTGAATATTTTCTTGTGAATTATCTGTCTTCAACCACAATACCATATACATGGGACCTCTCACAAGTATTGGTATTTCGATGAAATTTTTGCATGACCATTATAGCTCCTCAGCAAAGCCATTACCAAGAATATAAGAACTCATTTTATATTTTATTTTATTTGAACTATCGTGCAAGGGCCTCGTGTGATTCTTCAGGTGTATAAATATCACCCAAACTCCCTCAACTGCAATTTTTATGAACCTTTTGCCTTCTTCCTTTCATCATTTTTTTTCATTGTACACCACTTGAAACTACCTTTCTGTACTATCACTTTAGTGATGTCAGCTACAATGCATTCTTCTATTTTGGAGTATGAAAATCCTATAAACGCATTTTATATTTTATGTGCTCATTGATACTAAATACTGGTGCATTCATTCTCCAATACCTGCACATTACAAAAACATTTTCTCATACCATACAAAACGTGCACCACCAATCACCAATTGCAGAAAAGTGAAGCTTTTACATTTATTGATTTATGCTCCCATTTGTGATGATTTTGCAATGCAAATATTTCGAGAGCTTCCTTGCTAACTCCATTCTGCTCACCCTCTGCATTCATTTCATTTTATTCCTTGAGAGGTAGCATTTCTTCAAGGCATTCTGTGGAAAAGCATGCACAATGTCTGTGCTTCCAGGGTTTGCACGTATATCCACCGGAGCATTCGCAACTATAATATTTGATATAAATCACCCTCCTG
>MU223757.1:31411-57303 GCA_018584345.1 Thuja plicata
AACTCTTGTAGGACATCTAGATGCAAAATGACCAATATTGTTACATGAAAAACATTTCAAAGGTAATTTTCCTTCAAATTTACCCTTACCTCTCTTTTCTCTTCTAGAAATCAGTGCCACAACTTCAGTTAACTTTATTTCTACCTCCTGTATCTGTTCTCATTCATCAACATAAGCTCCAAGTTCTTCTCTTATGTCACCACTGCTGGTGCTTGCATTACCAAGTAAGGTCTTTTTGTTCTTGTGCACATTTTCCTTGAATGCTGACTCAACTTTAGGTAAAGTGTCTCCCAATTCTACGGCCTCAACTGTAGTTAGCTTTCCAATCAACATTTCTCTGGTGAGTTTCAGTGTCAAAGGAATAATTTCCTCTATAGCTTGTACTTTGGTTCTATATACAGGTGTCAAAGATGTGAGTATCTTTGCAATCACTTCTTCCTCACTGTAATTCCCTCCAGAGTTTCTAATGCTAGTAACCACTTCAGTAATTCTCTGTGCATATGCCCTAATGTTCTCATCTTCTTTCATCTTCAGTGATTCCATATTTGTCTTCCAGTTTTGTAACTTTGCTTGCTTTGTAAACTTGTCTGCAACATATAATGCTTCCAGTCTTGTCCAGATCTCATGTGCAGAGTCCAAGTATTTTACTTCAGTGAATTATCCTTCTAAGAGAGCACTGATCAAAGACTCCCTTGAAACCATATTGCATGAAAATAACTATTTCTGATCTTCAGAAGCCTTTTCTAACTCATCCTCAGTAGCTATCTTTTCATTCTTCTTTGTGATAATCCAGTAATCAATTCCCATACATAGAAAATGTGTTCTCATCTTGTTCTTCCAACTGTCAAAGTTTTTCAGGATCAAAATTTGGACTATCCTTCCTCTAGTAAGTCATCTTCAGGATCACTTCAAGTTGTTAAACTTTCTCTCTAAGGACCAGTAGCTCTGATACCAATTGTTAGGAATAACAGTCCACAAGACAACTGAGAGCGGGGTGAATCAGTTGTAGTATAGATTATAAAACTTTAAAATTTATAAACCATATCAGCAATAGTAAATGATAACACAGTAAATGCCAACACTATAACATAATATTTGTTGTCAAGGAAACCCTGTTAAAGTTAAAACCCCAGTGGGAATTAAAACCCACAAATAATGTACTGAGAGTATAGTATCCCTGTTAAAATATATTAGCCCTGTTAGGAGCTTGTTATAACATTACTATACACAGTCCTTGTTAGGAGACATACCCTATTAGGAGTCAAAGAAAATAGTAGGCTCACTTCCCAAAGAAGGTTAAAACCACCCTCTAGGATTTACAATCCGAATCAAGTGTGTAAATCAAATTCACAATCCAGTGAACTGTCTGATAGCAACTGTCTTTGCTTGGTTAGTTCCAATGAAGTATAACAATCATCAACGCTGCTCTATATCCATCAGTCAACAAGCTTTGTAGCTTCCACACATCTCTATCCTTTATTCTCTACCACATCTTCTCCACAAGAAAAGATCATTTATATATACCCTCTTACAATAATTCATTAGGTTGGCCAGTTAAGCTTTCCTAATACATAATTAACTAGGTTGGCCAATTAAGGCTTTCCATCATCCAAATAATTATATAACTCCTTGCTAAGATACAAACGGTACCTATAACAAGTAAACATCAATTAAAATCCATCACATATACTTCCAAATCCAAAATCCATGCTCATAATTAATTTCACACGCTACATGTCTGAAATTGGCCAGTAAATAGGTCTTCTCTAGAATACACACCACATCTGACGTCACCAGTAACAAAACAACAATTGAATTCAACCCATTACTCTAATATATGTTAGATATCCACCAGTAAGCTTGCATAATCTAAAATATCTTTTCCAGAAAGAGATACCAGAAACATAGAGACCTGCTCTGTCTAGAATCACAGTTACAGTCCATAAAACCATTCTTCACTAAATCAATTATAACATCCACAATATGTAACATTAAGTCAAGAGACCTTAGGAATAAGGTCAGTACACATCCTTCTGCTAGAATCAAACTTCTATCATTCTGAATCATTTGTATAGTGTCCATACACTTCTTCCAGTCAAGTAGCCAGTCTGTCTTTTCCATAGAAATATATGTTGACATCAGTGACAAAACATGAATATCAATAGCATGATCAGAAGCCAAAACTGATATCATCCAACACACCAATCAAATCATAGGATCAAACTGATCCATCCATCAATTCTTCACAGGAACAACTCAGTAGAGGATAAACAACATCTCTAAAGCGTGAATTGCATGAACCAGTAACATATATATGATAGGTTCCTTAACCCTATCAAGAGAAACTATTAGAATCCATAACCCATCAACAACATTATGTTTATCAACTCAAATAATAAATGTAGCAAGGTTCCAAATTAACATTCTACTCAAGGTCATTCTTAAACATTAGAGGTATCTCCCATTCAACATTAGGTCCTTATATCCATCTAATATTCAATCAACATCTTTGGTCAAAAATTTACAAGATCACCATTCAACATTCCAACTTAATGCCTTCAATTAACAATTAATTGAGGACACCATTATTCATACCAAGACCATTACCTTTCACATTATCAGAATCCACCATAATTCCTTTAGAACTTTGTCTTCCTGTCCATACCTATACATACACTTTTAGTTACAATAACTTGGTTCAACAATCATACTCTAACCACCATGCATTTTTCATGTTCCATTCACTCAAACAACATCATAAAAACATTCAACTCCTCAAGGATCATAACACCTCCTATTAAAAACAATGTTAATGTATTCATAGTCATAATAATTAAGTCTGATCAAGTTATCCTTCAAATACTACCCAATCTTTCAACCAAACATTTTTGGATTCATACCTTTCTATTGTAAGTATATTGAATAATTAAAAAACTCATTTCAAATTTATTGACCATCATATATAATCAAGAGTAATTTCAAGCAAAAAAATTATATCTTGACTGTTATTGACATGACAATTCCAACTGTGTTTTCAAAAATTATTTCCACGAGACTCACAAGATCCTTTAACCTGCACCTTTTTGGGGTCATTGAATTTGTTTAGGCATTACTGCATCCATTGATATCAATCAAAAACCTCTCAACATCAATAATAATTAAAAATATTTTACTGCACTGTCAACTCACAAAAAACTCATTGGAAAAGCATGATAGTGCATCAAATATATTCTACCACACAAAATCATTTGATGCCAAATCAATTCTATTCGAAAGCTCCTTGAATCTACTTCAAAATAAATAAGGTTTTGAATTTTTCCAATAGTTAAATCTTGAGATATTAGCAAACCCTTACTGCTACATCTGTAAATGAGGGTCTGAAGACAATTTTAAAAAAAATATTATATCTCTCTCCACAAGCCATGACTAGTGCTCAAACTTGATTCATAAAAACGTCAGTTCATCATAATTTTATCCCAAATAGGTTCTAATGATTATTCAATCCATTTGCATGTATAAAAATACTCAATAACAATAGAAAATGTGTCTGTTGCTGGGATAATTAAGAACATTTAATAAACAAATTAATTTTATTACCTTGAACACTCCAACCTAATACTATACATTTGATTTATGATAGGTTTTTCATCTTCTTGTTTTTTTACATTCATCACAGTGAATATTTTTTATCATCTTCATGCTCTAAACTTCTATGATTGCCAACTTACTGTAGTAACGTCATGACAGTCAGAGGTGTATGAGGTTTAAAATCATGAAATCTCCCCCAACCTTCCTTTCCTCTTGGATTCGACCGTATCATGGCATTTATAATTTTTTTATTTCTCATAACTACCCAACTACCTTTTAGGACCGAACACCTACTTGTTACATTATTTTTGCAACTTTTACAAAATATTGCACTTGATATCTTTCACAACTTTATGATCTTGTACTCAAACTCATCAAAACTTCTTCTGGATATTTTTAACACATCACAATGGACAATAAACAAGCCTTTACAACCTTGGCACCCCTTCATGGGTTCTTTTACATTATTTGACCATTTGACCAATCTAGGTCCTGAATGGACAAATGTAACATCTTTTACAAATGGACTTACATCTTTGATCCAATGGACTCAAAATGACTAAAATACATCATTTAAGCGACCTTATTACAAAATACTCATCACAATTGTTCACATTTTTACCTTTGACCTTCTGGTGTATTTGTACCTTAGGTGCTCTTGCACCAGTTACCCTATAAGGAAGTCGAGTCAGGGTATGCAAATTTGGAGTCTATTAGCCCAGTTGCAGTCTATTATGCCTATTAGCCTATTACTTTGGTTAGACAAATGATTTTCAGGGTAGTTTCTTTGGAAAATAAGCCTAATTAGGTCTATTACACATGACAAAGATATACTATGGAAATGAACATACATACATACAATGCATGATAAAGCTGTAATATGGAAATAATACATACATACAATGCATGACAAAGATATAATATGAAAATGCACATACATACAACGCATGAGAAAGATAAAATATCAAGAAATGGACATGCTCTCTCTCTCTCTCTATATATATATATATATATATATATAATTGTTTTGTATAAAGTGTGGTACATGTCATCTCAAAATCTTTATGAAATCTAAATATCTAGATACAATTTGGCATACGCCATCTCAAAATGTGCCATATGGCATCTCAAAATAAGAAACAACTACGAATGTTTCTAGGACATCCTATTCTACTAGTGGATCATCAAAATGGATCCTCTTAGAAGTACTATTTGGCTCTGATGGATCCTGCATGAACACAAAAGTGAAACTCCAAGTTAGATTACTTAATTTATATAGTTTCTACAAATCATAGTAGACAATACTAAATAAACAAATTTTAAAATTGAACTCTCATGTACCTTACCTCTTTGTCTCCTCATGCGGTCAGGAGTCCTAACATATGTCCTTGGTAGCGAAGGGATATTTCCACCAATGTTGACTCCGACCTGTATATGTTTGCAAAAATGAGATTGATCTATGAGTTATACTATTTAATGTTAAACCCTTGGTAGAAAAATATATTTACAAAATAATTGAATTAACATTAAAACTTACCTGTGTTGAACTTTATTAACACAACTTCGGTTGGGTCATCAACGATACAAATCCCTGGCGTTGTATCTCCCTTAAACTAGGGGAGACCTACAATAGTCAAAAAGATACTTGATAGAAAAATACAAACAAATAAATTTAGAAATATACGTACCATGGGGCTATCACTGTGAATTGAGATGTCTGTGACTCTACCATGGCAAACCGGTCTCACGACATCATCAGACACCACCCTTTGTCAAAATAAACCATGTAAATTAAAAATGAGTATGCATAAGTGACAAGTATACATATGCATAAACAATCTAAAATACTTAATTAGCTTCCCCTTTTCAATGCCTGATGCCTGAACCCCCTCACATTGCCCCCACTAGCAGCTGGTGAAACCTGCATGAGTATGTAATAAGATTATCATAAAAATTAGAAAACACATGTATATACTATTATAAAAAATAAACTGATGAGTAAATTAAAATATATGTACCATGGAAGTGTCAAGGTCAAATGAAATGACCGAAACCATGGACCCCTCCACCTATTCCATCTCCTCCTCTGTCATCAACTAAACATAAATGGAACACATAAAAATACATAAGTGGAATATCATTATAAGTAAATTCTACTAAAAATATGAACATTTAAATTTAAATACAATATGACAAGTTAACTATTTAATCTTACCATAACAATAGGAGTCTATGGCTCTACATGTCCCTCTTCATCTCTCATGCAACGCACATCTTCATGATGTCCTTCAGTTCTTATAGTGTCCTGTATTGTAGTATACACCTCAAAGACATAGTCATATGCATCACTATCATTTAGGGGACCCAAGCACAAATTATTGCACATAATGCAAGTGTGGGGCACACAAACATGTGAGCTCATGGAGGGTGTGGAAGGGCCAAAATCATCAGCATGAGGAGGCAACAATGCCACACTCTACCTAACCAGTAGATCAATCAAGGTGTGAATGAATCTAATATTCTGTGAGCCGACCTTAGCAATAATATTAGGATGCTGCACTATAGGATGGGGTGAAATATTAGGGGAGACATATGTGTCATATTTCACTCGGTGTGCCCATGGTCTATCTTGAGGAGTGTCTAAGCCTACATCGTAGTTCAGTCTCATGCTCCAATAGTTTACCTTGTGACTGAGAACAAATTTAGCATACAATTTTCTTAAAAGATATAATGGGACATGCAAATTGTTGTGGGGTGGTCTATGAAAAACCATCCACCAACGGTCCCAAAAGTGGTCATGTATTGCATCATTTGTGCATCATTTAATTGATAACTTGAGATTTTTAGGGTCCAATTTTAATCCCATTTTAGGATCCACAAAAAGGTTACATATGTCATTTTTAGTTATAGTTAGGTTCATAACTTGATCATAATCAAGCCCATTATCAAACTCGGGGTGCATGGAATCACGCTAAAGAAGTGCAACATTATGTTGCTCTGTAAGTTTCTCCATGTTCTCAATAATGAAGTTCAAGGTGGAAAACATGGGGCAAAAAATGGGGATATTGGCATATATATTGTGAAAGCCTCTAAGATGATTAGATTGTATCCTATAAGATCCTCTAAAGGTCGAGAGTTTAGGATTGTTTGTTCTTCTGGAGGTGGGGATTATTTTTCAGGTGGTTGCAGGTTGTTTGGAGGTGGTTCCCGATTGTTTGCGGGATCATTGGGAGGGTTTTGTGCTTGGTTTGAGTCCATGTTTGATTACAATAAAAATAAATATGCAATTAAAATCAATTTAAAAAAAATGATAAACAAAATCAATTAAACCCTAGTTTTTATAAAAAACTACAAATTTCATTTAGAAAAGATCAAATAACAAAAATAAATAAAAAATTGAACGTACCTATTCAAATTGGCAACAAATTTGCAATTGTAGTAATGCATATCTGATTCTCTATTGGATATGAGATAACCCTTGGATGTGTTTCTAAATGTTTTCATAATGAAAACTGAGAAACGCAGCCCGAGGGCTTAAATTAGTTTTACTGGCAAAAATTGGATATGTGATATTATATCGGATATCCGATTAGGCTTGTGCTTTGGATTTTGGTTTGGCCATGTGTCTTGACACCCAGGCCTACTAAAAAGTCAACACATTTTTTAGCATATTTTGGGATGAGTGAAAAGAGAATTTTTTTACATCGCTAATTTTTGGCATACCATGATCCTGCACATACATCTAAGCTCGGTGTAAGTGGTAAACCAACATGATAAGATGGGATCAAAAATGTATATTCAAATTTAGCTAAATTGACATGATAATCATTAATATATCATTGAACCTAGAAGGGACAACATCCCATCACTTATTTATTCTTTTGTTAATGTCGTCATCTCTTTTGTGCAACATGATAAATAATGAATAATGCCTTCCATCTTCTTCTATGACTGCAAAATATCTCCTACAACAAATTTATGTGGAGAATTCAAGAAAATAAAATAGAAACATTTTCAACCTAGATATAAATTAAATATTTTTAAAGTTACACTGGATCAACATGTTTAAAAGAAACTATGCATATGTAAATATGTGCACTATATAAGTCTGCGATATAAATATACATACCTATTTTAATCAATGTTGACATATGGTCATAATCATTGGAAAGCAAAGGAATATCTTCGAATGTTTCATCGTCATCTTTGTCATATGCCTATGCAAAGATGCATGAAAAATATTGAATCATATCGAGTATTCAATCCCTTTGTCAAATGTTACAGTGGAATGATAGATCTTTCAATGTGTAATCTATACAAGATTTCGTATCCCAAATAATAACCAAATATAAATTATGAAATTGAACTTATCTATGACTGAATATTATCCCTCTCATAAATTCTCTTAGATATTGTCAACTTTCCTTCTCGATAGGTATCTTGGTTTTTTTTGTTCTTCTTGCCTATTTCCTTTTTATACATGGGACAAACCAAAGGAAAAAATAAGAAAAACCTACTATGTCTCCCTTCTTGCATGCTTATTAAATGAAAAGGAGGACTAAAGTATATTCCCACTCCCATAACTTGGAGATTTCTAAGATAGGAGTAAGTGGTAAATCAACATGATTAGCTAGGAGTAAAAATATATATTCAAATTTAGGTAAATCGACATGATAATAATCAATATATCATTGAACTTGCAAGAAACAACATTCCATCACTTGTTTCATCTTTTGGTAATGTCTTCATCTCTTCTATGCAACACAATAAATAATGACTAACACCTTCCATCTTCTTCTATGATTGGAAAATATATCCTACAACAAATTTATATGGAGAATTCAAGGAAAAAAATTAGAACCACTTTCAACCTAGATATATATTAAATATTTTTGAAGTTACACTTGATCAACATGTCTAAAAGTAACTACACATGTAAATGTGTGCACTATATAAGTCTATGATATAAATATACATACCTATTTTAATAAATGTTGACATATGGTCATGTAATCATTACAAAGAAAGGGAATGCCTTCAAATATTTCATCCTAATGCATGCAAAATATTTTTCAAGCATACTCGGCATATTGAGTATGCAGTCTATTTGACAAATCTTAGAAGGGAATGATAGATCTTTCAATGTCGAATCTGTAAAATATTTTAAATCCTGAATAATAACCAAATAAAAAGTATGAAATTGTTCATATTTGTGACTAATTCTTTTCCATTTATGATATTCTCTTAGACATTGCAAACTTGCCTCTTTGATAGCTATCTTTCTTTTTTTGTTCCTCATACATGTTTCCTTTTTAAACCAAGGGACAAAATAAAAGAAAAAATATGAAGAACCTACTCCACCTCCCTTATTGCATGCTTTTTAAATAAAAAGGAGGACTGAAGAAATTTCCCACTCCCATAACTTTGAAATTTCTAAATTAGCAGTAAGTGATTACTTGACCAAATCATGCATCGTAAAAGGGGGTTAGTTCATAATAAGTTCTAGATCATCAACTCATATATACATTAATGGTTGCAATATTTTCCACTAGAGTCTAAATAAATAATTTTATATTTTTTCTTTCATTCGTAATAGAACTCTAGTGGCCTCCATCAACATAGGAATAATTACAAATGAATTTTCACATATATACTTTGTGCTAGCTCTTGAAGAGTACGATCTTCAAAGAGGGGCATTAATATGACTGTAAAGATCATAGATAGATTCATTGCACATATGCTGATAAATACTAAGGTTCTTGTGACATAATTCATTTCTAGATTACAATATAAACCAATTAAGGACAAGAACACATTACTTTAAGAACTACTATTAATTTATTCTTTACTAATGAATTTCTCTAATTCACCTCTCATGATCACTTCTTTAGTTCGACAAGAATCTAAAGTTCATCATATCCTTGGATAAAGGGCTCATCAATTTTTTTAGCATAACATTGTTTGAGTGAGTCTAAAGTGATCGTCTCCCTTTCATCTATTACCATTCTAAGAAAATAAGATACTACGTGCAATAAAGTGACCATCTCCCTTATATATATATAATCAATTTAAGAAAATAAGTACTACACAATAAAAGATGATCATTTCTCTTTTATATATAATCAATTTAAGAAAACGAGATGCTACACAATAAAAGATAAGCAACTCCCTTTTATGTATGCTCATTCTAAAAAAACAAGATACTATGTGCAATAAAGTGATCATCTCCCTTCTATGTACGATGATTCTATAATTGAGTAAAGTCTAAGATAACCATGCATGCTCACAATAAAAAAAATGCAAATATAAGACATCATAGGTTCATAACTATCAAAATTTAATTTTCTTCTAACCTGAATAATTATTGCAATAATAAACAATCTAATATAAATGACTCATAATATTAGACAAAGATTCTGCAATGTAATTAAACAAATGTTTATTGTATTACAGCATATATATGATATTATTGCACTCAATAACATCATATTTTTCACAATTTAATGATATAAAACATAATTAAATTATGATAATAATCTTTACATATGTCCAAAGTGCATAATAGATTATTTATTTATTTTGAAAAGTTCAAGTGTTTCTTAAGAACAAATTCTCATTGCACCAAATAAAAAGATTAACAACAACAGTATAGATTAACAGCAATATCACACTATGTAATAATCTTTGCATATGTTCAAAGTGCATAATAGATTATTTATTTTGAGAAGTTGAAGTATCCCCTAATAGCAAAGTACCATTGCAACACATAAAGTGATTAAAAGCAATATCCCAATCCCTGACCACAGTATCCAATCTTGATACATAATTGATAAAAATAAGTGACATTCCTAGAAATATTAAATATATAGATTTATAGTAAAGATTATTAAGTTTTTTATTAGATAAATTTTAGTTATAAAATTTATAGTAAATATATAATATCTATGTATTATATTATTGTTAAAAATGCTAAAATATAATTTTCTATTATATGTAATTTAATTTTATTTTAACTATACTTTCTATTTTATGACATCTTATGTAAACCTTAGTGTATCAGCTAAAAGAATTTATTGATAGTTTTGAGACATTTGAAAAAGGCAATTTCTACTAATCTATCTAATACTACAACTAGAATCAATCTTATATTTGTTGATTCTCATTACATTTGAATGTAAAAAAGTAACAAACATGTTACAAGAGAAATCTTTCAATTTCATATGATATTGAATTTAAGAAATGTCGACAGGGGAACATAAGACATGAATCACTTATGGTTAGTTATGCAATAAACAAAAATGCCTCAATCTTCTAGAGTAAGAAAATCTTTAAGCCAATCTTAAGATAAATATAGATTTGTTTGAGAAAATATTTATTTAAGAGTCAAGTCACCTTTGATCCTTGTGAACAAATAATGTAAATAAATAAATTTATATTTTTTCTTGCATTCCTAATGTGACCTCCAGCAACATAGGAATAATTAGAAATATTTTTTTACATATATACTTTGTGCTAGTTCTTGAAGAGTCTGATCTTCAAAGAGGCACATTAATATGTCTATAAAGATTAGATACTAGTGCAATAAAGTGAGTAAAGCCTAATATAACATACATGTTCACAATAAAATATACAAATATAAGATGTCATAGATTTATAGCTATAGAAATTTAATTTCCATCTAACCTGAATAATTTATGCAATAATGAAATATAAATAACTCATAATATTAACAGAGATTCTACAGTGTAATTAAACAAATGTTTATTATATTACATCATATGCATGACATTATTGCAGCCAATAACATTATATTTTTCACAATCTAATAATATAAAAGATAATTAAATTATGATATTAATTTTTATAAATGATTTATTTGATATTTATTATATTACATCATATGCATGACATTATTGCAGCCAATAACATCATATTTTTCACAAACTAATTATATAAAAGATAATTAAATTATGATAATAATCTTTATAAACTATTTATTCTGAGAAATTCAAGTGTTTTTTAAGAGCAAAGTCCCATTGCAACAAATAAAAAGATGAACAGTACTTTCCTTCTTTCGTTCTAAAAAATCTAATTTTTCGTAGAAAACATTTACAAGAGGAGATCCATTGCTTAGAGCTCTCACCCTATTTTCAAGCTCTTCGCCTAAATAAGTTTCCCTCTCTGATTTTGTTACTATCCATTCATCAAAATGACCCTGATTTGAATCACGACTTTGATCACCCAAGTTTGCCATTTTGGCAAAGAAAGACATACTCGGTGGAGCTGTGAAAGAAATTTTCTGCTTCAGTTTCCAATTTTAGATATTCTAAAAATAGAATTCTCACTAACGTTCTAGAAGGAGGAGATAGAGGAATATATGTCCAAAGTGGTTAATAGATTATTTATTTTGAGAAGTTCAAATGTTAGTTAAGAGCAAATTCCCATTGCAGCAAATAAAGAGATTAAAAGCAATATCCGAATTCCCAATGTTGGCACATACATCAAAAGGGTTACAATCATTATCGTTAGAGCAGATCTTACGCCCAATAGATCAGACGCCCAGCGCAGGGATGTGGATCAGCCTCAGCCATACCTGCCATGCCCACTAAATAAATTATTGTTATTATAATCTACACCAGGCAAAACAACTTCATTGCCTTTGGCATTTCCCTTTATGCTCGTTGAAAACTACTGTGAAGATATTATAATCCCATCCAATTTATAGAGTTTCTAACATTATTGGTTGGACTGCCATTGCAAATATTCTTGAAGAGATTTAGTCGAGAAATTTGTTAGTTTTATCCGCCAGTCTAGAAGAGATCAGCAGATTGCATTCTTCCAAACATATATATTAATAAAAAATAACAAGGGACTCCTTGAATTATCTGTCTACCCCATTTACGATGCTGTTTAGACGTTTTCACCTGTCGTTTACAATCCAGCCGTCCAAAGTACAAATTTGTCACGATTTATAATGAAATTCACCTTTCCAAACTACGTTATTTTAATAGGATGGGTTGCAATTTCCGGAACTCTCTATTGTTTTTGTTTTAGGTGAGAGTTGTAGATGAGATATACAATTTTAAGTTGATAAAATAGTATTATTATGTTATTTTAATCAGTATGGATTACAATTTGGGGGAACTCTCTATTGTTTTTGTTTTAGGTGAGAGTTTTTGTTAAGCCGACAGGCTTCTACAGTGCACGGGGTTGAAGAGCACCACGTCATTTGTGTAAACATTTTCATTTCCACCGTTGAGTTTTGTTGAATATCAACTGTTAGCTGAGATAATTAATTTTAAAATAAAGTAATATTTTGTTAGAGATATGGAGGAAGATCATAACCAAAATCATTGTTCGTTACAACACTTCAAATAAAACGGTTTTGGTTTTCAAAAATTGGAAGAAGAAAATTGAAAATTTGAAAGTGGTTACAAAGAGCAAGAGCATAGAATTTACAAAAAGATTGCAGAATAAAAAATAAAAACAAACAAAGATAGACGAAAAATTAAAAAGGTTCTCAAATTTGTGGAAACTTTTAAGAAGGAGAAAAGAGGACGAACAATAAACAAAAGCTTGGTTTACAGGTTCTTTTATTCTTAGATCTTTAATTTCTGGAATTGTGTTAATTTCCAATCTTATAGCACAAATTCATTGTAGTCAAATCTTGTAATGCAAATTCCTTATTTGGATTCAAATACTGACATTTCATTGAATCGTCCTGGCCATTATGGCTGTGGCGGTTACACAGTAAACTATAATCATTCTGCAGTAAACAAATTGAGGCACATCTGTGCATTCTCTTCCTCCACGAAAATGCTTAGACATTTCCATACAAAATAATTTTTAAAAATCACATTACCACATTTTCTTTTTAGTATTATTCTACCCTAGAAAGCAAGTTATTCCCTTACCTCTATGTATGCATATTTTTTTGTTGTTTTGAAATTACACTAATTCTTGTCAATCTTGGTTTGCAAAGAAAAACGCAGACACTCATTCTTGAGATACACTCATGTCTGGCAGTAAATCAACCATCTTACAATAGATATGGAACATTTCAGGTTTATTATTAAAAACAACGCCTTAATACGATTCTCTACTACTTGAATTTGAGTGGAAAATTTGATGCTATGCTAGAATTTTAATAGAAACCTCAATATGAACTGAAAGGTGTTCACAGAACCTGTGCTATGATTTCCTTAAAGTTCTCATACCACCTGTACAAAGCCTTACAGAGGTTGCTATTTAATTTCTATATTATTCAAATAATAGAGTATGCCAATTAGGAAATAACAATTCGGTTGAAGGATCATATTATGGGTTTTTTCCCTTAACCGATTCTGTCAAATTTATAAACTCATATGAGTCTATGCGAACGGTAGTATAGCCTTAATTAGAGATGACCAGTTTAATTTTAACAGTACTGGTTCTATATTTTAAGTTTGTATATATATTTTGTAATAGTTCAACTTTAATTAATGATTGAAATAAAGTTTAAAAATATGACAAATCTTTTTAATTTAAGAAAACCATAATCCATCAATATAGCAATATTATATTGATTATTAAATTTAAGTTAATAGTTACATATATTTATTAATATATAGAGTTTTGATCTTGCAATTCAAGTTCATATGTATCATATATATGCACATTAGTAAAAGATGGATTATATATGTACTTTTGTAAATTAAACAAACCTTCAAAATATTTCTTTCATGAACCTTGATAAATTAATATAGAATGTTACAATCCATGAATAGATTATTACATTAGTTAATACATGTAAACATGTTTATGTATATGTATATAGACACACGCACACTTTTCATTTTAAAAATAATAGATAGGATTGTATTAAAAATATAATATTCAAAACTCCACATTTTGCATTTGATTTTGAACAATACTCCATGAGCCCTAACCATATCCCAATATTTGTGTTCCATCAAAATAGTAAATATCCAACTCTATATTTTTTATATTAACTATAGAGGAATAACTCTATATTTGATTGTTTAAAACATGAATATCCAACTCTATAAACTTTATTAAATTTAAAAAAAAAAAAAAGATTAATCAAAGAAGTCTATTAATCATGGTTGAATTATTTTAAAATAGATATCTTAAATTTATAAAATTTATTTAAATTTTAGGTTTGATTAAAAAAATCATTCTTATAATATTTATTATTAATACCAAATTTATAAATTAAAATTAACCTTGATAATATTTAATTTCATGTTGAAATATAATTGTAGATTAAAAGATTTAACAATAATTTCAAATTTCAAACTAATATTAAGACATTATTAATATTAGGGTTGGGGTCTTGCTTGGTATTAGAATTAAATTATATTTTGGTATATGGTTAACAAGGGTTATAGTTGGGATTATGCCGTTGATTTCTACATTTCCTTTAGTTTTTTTTCACACCGTTACAACTAGTCTTTCATATCATTCCAAAATGTAATAATGCTTATTTATATATTTAAGAGTAATGGAGAGAGAGAGAGAGAGAGAGAGAGAGAGAGAGAGAGAGAGAGAGAGAGAGAGAGAGAGAGAGAGAGAGAGAACCTTAACTCACACCAAATTAAATAGTAAATTTAATACTCCAAATTGAACCCTAACCATAAACCTAATTGAACACTATATAAACAAAGATTGAACCCTCTCCCTAATAGTGCACTAAAAAGAATCCTTTCTCTAGACTTAACTAAACATTAAACATAACCCTAAACTAAACTATATTGAACCCAAACTCTCTATAATAAAGAGAACCCTAACCCTATACCAAATTTAAAGAAAAACCTAAATCAAATTATACTGTTAAACCAAGTTGAATGCTAACTCTTAAAATAACTTAATGCTAAACTAAATTGAATCATTAACCTAAGCCAAACTAAATACTAAGACAAATTGAATGGTAACCCTAAACTAAATAGTATCATAATCTAAGACTAATCTAAATTGAACTTGACCCTAAACCAAATTCAAATATAATCTTAAACCAAATTCAAATATAATCCTAAACCTAATTAAAAATTGCACCAAATTGAACCTAACCCTTAACCTAATAAAAATAATAAACCAAATTGAACCCTTACCCTAAAAAATTATTATTCTTAACGCTAATACTAGACCAAATTAAATTAGAGTCCCTAATACTAAATCAATTTGAAATCTATCCCTAAACCCAATCAAATCCTAATTATAGACTTAATTCAGCATAAACCTAAATGAATATGACTCAAAATCATTATTGTAAATAAAATTTAAGTCTAATACTATCCATAATTGAATATTAAGATAAATTATAAACTTAACCTAACCATCAAGTTCCCAAACATACCATAAAAATAATACAATATATTGGACCTAACCATAAACCAAATCTTATCATAACCTAACATGAATTTGAATTGAATGCTAAGCCTAAACTAAATTGATGTTAAACCAAACCACATATTTAGGCTTTAATACAAAACCAAAATAAATCCTTATTTTTAAATCATATTTAACCCTAACTGGAGAAAAATAAATGTTTACAATATAAACAAAATTGACTTGTAAACTGAATTTATTTCTATCCCTTATATTAAACCAAATCAGATCCTAATACTAACCTCAACTTGAAAAAAATTGAACCTTAACCCTAAACTAAAATCTTCTCCTTAATCTAAATTGAACCTTAACCCTAAACTAAAGTTAATCATTTTGTGCACCAAAATTATCCCTTGTCATAAACAAAATTGAACCTAATTAATTGGCATAAATTCTAATACACATGAGGCAGTGATCATGCATTCAAGGCATGAATCACACATCTGGATATGTATGAATGCATGAATCATACACATATTTTGTATACACTTATGAAGCATAGACATGAAGCTTGCATGTTAATAATACATAAAGCATGATTGTTCTTAAGCCAAATAGAATACTCATAATATATGAATTCACTTGTCATGAAGCATACATATGAATATTCATAGCACATAGGATATGAAGCATATACATGAATTCATTTAAGTCAACAAGCATATATGTGAATATACAACATAAAGTATACATATGAATTTACTCAAGTCATGAATTATACACGTAGTGCATACATATATGGCATGAAGGATACACATGAATAAAATATAGCACATAAAACTTGAATTAAGTTAAATATTGAAGTACAGATGTGAACACACGTACAACATAAAGCATACACATAATGTTTTTTAAGTCATGAATCATACATGTAGAACATAGTTTATGAAGCATACACATGAATTCACTTAAGTCATGCATGAAGCCTGTACACATGAATTTAGGTTATGAAGCATATACATGAATACACATCAAGTACAGAAATAAGTACATTAAGTTATAATGCACACACATGAATATACACAAGTCATGAAACAAGAATATACTTAAGGCATAAATCCTACACACGAGTACATACACACAAATGTATTTACATACTAACAATGAGTAAATGAACACACAATGAGAAAATTGGACCGAATATCAAGTTTCATATATACCAAAATGAACAATCATGTACATATCAAAAAATAAAATGCATGCCAAATCAATAATAGAGTTACAAAAATGTGGCATCGACTATGTCAAGGTAGGTATGTACAATATAAATGTTGAATATATACAAAGTTGGTCATTCAATGACCACAATTAGATCTATATGTGTCTATCAATATCTATGACTGTTTTGGATCATCAAAATTGAGCCTCTTAAAAGAAGTACATGGATCACTAGTTGTTTGCACAAGAAGAATTCAAATCCTAAATCAGATATCTTTTCTCAAAATAACTAAATACTGGACTGTAATTTGTTGGCAGTTGAATTGTTGATTACCTCATATCTTTCTTCTACACTAGGGTTGTTCCCTAAAGTTGATGGGCCCCTTCTTGGGAAATATAGACTTCTAACAAAATGTAAATGTAGAGGATTCATGGGAAGTCTTGAAGGGGGCTATAACAGGTAAAACAAAATTAATACAAGTTAATAAAATATGTCAAGAAACACTAAAAAATATGCATGGACTAAAAAACTAATGCATACTAGAGCGTCAGATGGATCTCCTATGATGGTAGGAGGCACAACCACTGATGAATCAGTTGTGATATTTTCTAGTATGGTAAATAATAAGAGATGTAAAGTCATAGAGGGGGGAATTATGGCTTTCTAACAAACATGAAAGTAATTCAAAACTATTTGACAAGAGGGTTTCAACTAAGAAGACATGCATACCTCTTGGATTTGTTGCATTGGACCTCCTCTTTGATGATTGAGACTCCTAAAAAATAGAATGGCAAAGGATTTGTAGGAAGTCGCAAAGGTAGTTATAATAGGTAAAAGATAATTAACACAAGTTAATAACGTAAATTTGTTGACAAACACTAAAAAACTAAAAATGCATGTATTCATATCTAAACACACATGTTTAACATGTATATAGAATAAATACATATCAGAATGTCAGATGGCTCTCCTATAGTCCTAGGAGGCATCGTCACTGATGACGTAGTTATGACCATTTCATGTATGAAGAATCATAACATATGTCATAGTCATAGTGGAAGTATTTCTAAGATATTTTGAACAAACAAGAATGAAATTGAAATTAAATATAAAAATTTGACCTCTTCCCTCTCCTGAACATCTCTAACATCAGGTGAATTCATTAATTTTGTAAAACTCAATTGTTTCTATATATAGAAAAAGTAAGTTAGGTGCATTCATCAATATAGACCACAAGTACATGTTTAATCATAATACATTTCAAGAAATAAACCTAAATTCTATAAAATTACCTTTTGTCATTTTGGTGTGCTCAAGGAATTCTTTCTCTATCCCGGTGTCCTCAAGTCAGGTGGGGTACCCTAACAAAATAAAATAAAACATAAGAGAAATGGATATGATACCACATGGGTTCAATTAAAATTGTAAACAAGATATGTGTAAATATTATACCACAAATATCTAAAGGCCAAAGTCAATGGAAGAAAGCACGATATCATCAACTTCAAAAATATGAGCAACCGACAAGCCCTATAAAACACAAAATAAATATACATATATTAACAAAAGATATTTTGAATCCTACATATTATACTATTTTTATGAATATTAAAAAAACTTTACCTCAGGTGTCAGAGCTACGCATGCACGTCTACTCGAATGAACACTCAGTGGTGTTCTCATATCACCTGATGCACCCTGCAATGCATATTATTCATGTATTAATTTAAATTGTTCTCTAAAAATATTTATAAGATTTATGTGATTGCTTAATAACATGTCAAAACAAAAATAAATAAACTTGTGTTTTCTCTCCAGAAAACACCATCGTCATCAAGTCATTTGTGAGGCCCACATCCTCAGTAGTGAATGCATGGCATCTACACCCGCAATGTATACATGAATGGGATGTCTAACCATCCTCATTCGCATCAGTATCTACCCCAACACATATGCTCAATGATCAATGCTCAGCTGGGGCACATATGCTCAATGCGTTGGTCTTAACCAAATAGTGCATCTGATGATGATGGAGGTGGCGCAGGTGTTGATTTACCCTCTGCTCCAAACAATTGTGTGCCATGCTCAATAATGACATCAGACAAGGATTTGGTTGTATGAGGAGTCTATAAATACATAGACTCCTTTAGGACTACTGGGAACGTAACATGAACCATGGGTTTATTTTCTAGAGGCCTCATATGTTGTGGTTGTACCACCCTATGAGATCAAACTCTATCCTATGTAGAGCCTCTCTCTCTACCCTGGAACTGTCAGATGTCAAAGTAATTTAACTTCTCACTGAGGATAAACTCTCAATATAGCTTTCTCAAACAATATAGAGGAACCTCCCAATTATTATAGGGTGGTTGGTTAAATACGGTATACCACCTAACCCAAAAATATGCTTTAATCCTATTGTGAACACACCAATGTATAGGAAACCAAGTCATATTTTATTCTAGGTTGTTACTAGTAATGCGATCAGTGAAAAGAGAACACATTTCATGTTTAAAATGCTCGACATCTATCCCTCCATGAACCCCATTTGGTAACCTCCCTAGATACCTTATTTACACTATGGGCCATTCTTTATAGTATCAAGGCGAGGGTTGAGTGGTGGTCAAGAATAGAGGACCTCAACCTATTGAGAAATATAGAAATTTGGGCACTGTTTTGTGTAAGGCATTTGATCATATCATCTTGTGTGGCATCTACACGATCTAGTGGAGGACATGGAGGGTTTACAGGTGGTCGTAGTTGTTAAGGAGAAATATTTTTAGGCTGTGGAGCAACATTTTGTGATTGCGGTTGTTGCTCATGTGTAGTGTTTTTGGGGTTATTGCTCACTTGTCATGAAGCATACACATGAATATTCATAGCACATAGGATATAAAGCATATACATGAATTTATTTAAGTCAGAAAGCATATATGTGAATATACAACATGAAGTATATATACAAGAATTTACTTAAGTCAGGAAGTATACATGTAGTGGATACATATGGATTCACTTAATTCATGAAGCATACATATATGATATGGAGGATACACATGAATACAATGTAGGACATAAAGAATTAATTATATTAAATCATGAATTACAGATTATAACACACGCAAAACATAAAGCGTACACATAAAGTTTCTTAAGTCATGAATCAAACATGTAGGACATAGATTATGAAGCATACCGTTGACATCACTTAAGTCATGCCCGAAGCCTGTACACATGAATTTAGGTTATGAATCATATACGTGAATATACATCAAGTACACACATACGTACATTAAGTTATAAAGCACACACATGAATATCCACAAGTCATGAAACAAGAATACTCTTAAGGCATAAATCCTACACATGAGTACATACACACAAAAATATTTACATACTAACAATGAATAAATGAACACACAATGAGAAAATTGGATCAAATATCAAGTTTCATATATATCAAAATGAACAATCATGTACAAATCAAAAAATATAATACATGCCAAATCAATAATAGTGTTACATAAATGTGGCATCAACTATGTCAAGGTCGGTATATACAATATAAATGTGAATATATACAAAAATTGGTCATTCAATGACCATAATTAGATCTATATGTCTCTATCAATATCTACGACTATATTGGATCACCAAAATTGAGCCTCTTCAAAGAAGTACGTAGCTCACTATGTGTCTGAACAAGAACAATTCAAATGCTAAATCAAATATCTTTTCTCATAGTAACTAAATATTGGACTGTAATTTTTGGGTAAAAGCACAATAATCTATCACCCTTTTACAAAGGGAAAGGTCAACAACACCAAAACTGTAAAACTTCAAGGGCATAAAATTCACATTTCTGTTGAGAATTTGAAGATGATGTAAACTGATGAAATGTGTGAAATAGGCTCAATTATATGCCTATAAATTTTTTTAAAAAAATTGAACAAAAATTAATATGTTTTTTGAAATTTTAATGTCTATTTTTCATTTCATGAAAAATACTGTAAATCAGGGAGTTTACTTCCCGCCAAATCATTATAAGTAAAACATTAGTTTTTCCTCCAATTTCAGAATATGTTTTAGATGACATGTATAGATAGTACCAAAAAAAGAAAGAAGTGTTTTCGATGTATACTTTGCTCGTTATAAGTATTCAAAATTGAAATTACTTTAAATCAACCAGTTTTGTCTCCCGCTATTTTTCCACTCTCAAAACTATAGAAAAAACCAAATAAATTACATATTATTGAAGAGGACTGTCTTCTCTAGTGTTATCTATGATTTTAAAAATTTTGTGAATTGATTTAGTATTTTTTTATATTATCCGAATCAACAATTTATGAAAGCTTTAATAACCTACATGCAGTTTTTAACAAATTTGTTCAATGTTATGTAGTCAAAAAAATATAAAAATTATATGTCAAGAATCGTAGTTTTAAGATCTAGAAAAGGGTACTTTTATTTTTTTGACATTGTTTAGTTTCAATAGAGAAAAAACCAGCAGAAGTGCCAACTTGTTGATTTGGTGTATTTTTGGAGGTTTGGTTGCCAACATGGCATGCCACCTAGGACGACTCGGCTGAGTATAACTCAGCCGAGTAATACTCGGCCAAGGCTGACTCGGCCGAGTATAACTCAGCCGAGTAATACTCGGCCGAGGCTGACTCGGCCGAGNCGGCCACCCGCGAGCAGTTGTGTGGGCGACCCACCCTTTCAATTTGAAAGGTATATATAAAAGTTATTTAAAAAAAAAAAAAATATCAATTACGAAATTAAATCCTTATTTCAGAATATATAAAGTTCTTTGAGGAAGTGAAAAAGGCATTTTATGACCGGAGGAGTGTGACTTTGCAAGTTTTTTAATAAAGAAGGATTTTGAAAGCAAAATAAATCTTTTGCTTCTATTTGAGAAATGGGAAATAAAAGGACTAGAACAAGGAAATATGATCGTAAAAGGAATGACCAAATGAAAGGTCATACAAAACTTATCAAAGAGAAACCAGTCAATGTTGAAGAAGAACCTATCGATGTTGAAGAAGGTGCAACTCAACTAGGGGAGGATATTGGTAGTAGTTGAGTGGTATACATATTTATCCTACAATGAAAAATTTGATGGAGATGAATGAGGAATCACTAGTGAGTCAAATTGCACTAGAGCACCTGATATCTGACAACACTATTAAATTCATGTCAAAAACATGTGGAAAAAATATTTTGATGATAAAATTTTGGTGGGAAAAGTACAATTTTTTGGAAATTTATTCCAGAAAAGAGAAATGACTCTGGTTTTGGAGTTGTTAGGTGTTGATAATAGGAAAATTGGAAAAGGAGGTCAAGTAAAAGAAACAATAATTGAAAATTTTCAAGATGCATTGAATGTTGTTAACATGATAGATTATGGAGGATCTGATTCAAATACTGCTAGAAGAGCGTTGATGACTATGATTACCAGTAAGAGATTGACACACATAAATCAAGTTCGAGTAGTTTCTAATTTAATCAACCTATCTCGAAGAACTGTTCAGAGATATATTAGGAAGAGAAATGTGTTGGATGTGAACATTAAAAAGAATTGGGTATAGATTTGTAGAGTTCCTTGAAAATACAAAATTTCTGAAGATGTAAGAAGTCGAGTCATTAAATTTTGGACTAGCCACTCTCGTATTTCTTCCAATAGAAGGGACACTATATAGATTAAAGATGACGAGACCAGTATGTATATTTCACATCTAAAATTTTTTGGCGATACTACACAAAGTGAACTATTTGAAAGATTCAAACAAGAATTTTCAAATGTGAAAATAGGCCAGAGAATGTTTGAGATGTTGCATCCTTGCTTCGTGCGCATAAATAAGGTTTATGAAACATGTTGTTGCCAAAATCATGTTGAGTTTCACTTATATTTGCAATCATATAAAAATGTTATAGTAGTACTTAATCTAGATATGATTCCTGGAAGTACAATAGAATTTGTGAAATCTATTTTATGTGATAAGTTAGAAGACTTTGATGAATTCAATCTCCAATGTATAAAAAATGAATGCAATGATTGTAGAAATTTACATAAATTTCCTTTACAATTTGATAATATTGATGTTACAACACCGCTCTAGTGGAAGAGATTTGAATATGAGAAATATGAATAAAAGATAGGACTAGAATAAAATAAATTGCATTGAAGGAGAGTGAATTGCCATACCTTCAGTTCATGGACAGATTTTGATCTATGATTTATCCACATATCCAACATTGTCATGGTGCACGATGACAAGCTAAACAGTTTTGTGATTCCAAAAATTGTTTTCCACCTGGTTGTATTCTTTCAATTATAGATTTTGCAGAGAACTATACATTCTCTCCTCAAAAAGAGCTTCAAAGTCAATATTATCATTCTGATCAAGTTGCAATATTTGTCCATGTGACCTATAGACATGCACAATTTGATTTGGATGAGATTGAAAGTATAGATCAAAATGAACGCATTATCATCAAGGAGGTTCATTTCTATATCAGTGATGATAAGGTTCATGATAGGAGTTATGTGGCTCATTGTTTTGGCATGTTTTTCCATAATCTTGCGAGTCACGACATAAATGCTTCACAACACTAGATCTGGTCTGATGGGTGTGCGGGTATGTAAAATTGAATCAAATTTTCTTTTAAATAGTACATTTTAATTAAATATTAGATCTTGAGATCATATATATATTTAGTGTTTTTAAAAGTTTTTACACATGATTGTGCAGGTCAATTTAAATCTACAAAAGCCTTTAATTGGTTAGCTATGCAACATGCTAGACACAATGTTAAGTTTCTTTGGAACTTCTTTGAAAGTGGACATGAAAAAGGGGAGCATGATGGAGTAGGATCATGTGTGAAGCATGCACTCTGACAACATGAACTTCAAGGTATATAAATATTTATTTCATTTTCATATTATTCAATTTGTTTACATAACCTAGTGAACTTTAATCTTCATTTGATATAGTTTGAATAAACTAATTTTATATTTGTACATGTCCTTTAAATTGTTAAATATATCTAGGTAACATGATAGAGATGTCAAATTAATTTTGCTACTCCAGACACAAAACACAACAAACGTTACTTTTGGGAAGTGATAGGTATATAATTTAAAACTAGTTCAATCATTATTCATTTTTCATAATTGAATTTAGTTGATCTGACTAAGTAAAATTTATTTTTAATTTGTATATAGCTAGATATCAATTGATCTAATCCTTACAATTATCAATCAATTGTTGGAATTAGAAGTTTACATCAACTGATGACTACAAGACAACACAAGCCTCCACTAATTCAACTAAGAGATAAATCATACTTTTGTGAAGATTGAGTTAACAACAACACAATGAGTCAATGTGTTAATATTGCAAATAGATATGTTTCACAATGGGATCAAAAAGAGTTAGTCAGAATGCCTCCTTATGAATATGATGACAATGACATAGAAATCTATGATCTTGTATATTCAGTTGACTATGAACGAGTTTCTGATTTAGTTGTTACAAGTGTGTGTTGACATACATGTATATATATAAATTGATTCTAGGTTTTTTATTTATAGTAAATATTTAATTTATACATATATATAAATTGTACATGTAATATTTTTATTGTTGTTGTGGATACCAAGAACATAGAAGGTGTAGATTATTATTTACTAAGATGCATCAAAGAAAAATCCAACTTGGTGCAAGAAATTATTGATAGTGATGGACAACAATATCCAACTGGTTCAGTTGTTATTGAAGGCACCTATTATCAAAAAGCTAAGATCGACAAAAATGGAGTTCAATTTATTGAATACATGGCTCAACAAAGAGTTCTACATTATAGTCACTTGGTTATAGCGACAAAACTGTAGTTTGAGACTGTGCCAAAAAAGGACATGGAAACCAAAAGTGGAAGTTGACTATTGAAGAACATGAATTTTTTTTGGAGATAATAGAGGATAGAGAGGATCTAGAGTACGTGTATCAGGAGCTATAAATGATTTGAAATTCATGATTCTAGATTGACTTTATATTGATTCTATTTTAATGGATTAGACCTTGAGGAACTTTCAATACCTTTGAACAATTTCAATCAGATTATCTAAATGATTTTATTAAAGATTGTTTGAAATTAGATCTAGATTGACTTGGTTAAAAATGTATTAAGTATGCACAATTTCTAGAAAAAATGTTAAATTAAGTATGTAGGTTAAATCTATTGATTAGGTAAATTGTTCAATTACTTGATTAGGTAAATTGAAATTAATTGATTAAAATTGTACTAAAAGTTATCTATTGAAAATTTATGTATATAATTTTCTCTAAGATTAGATCTTCTATCTATCTATTCATTATGTTTTGAATTTAGTTTAAGTTTGAAGTTTGAAATTGATTATATATATTTATTAGACTAAAGATTAATTTTGATTTTGATTGGTTTTGGTCTTGATTTGGTTATCTATTAAAAATTTACATAATTTAAGCTCTAAGATTAGATCTTTTATCTATCTATTCATTAGGTTTTGAATTTAATTTAAGTTTGAAGTTTGAAATTGATTATATATATATTTATTAGACTAAAGATTAAAATTTTGATTGATTTTGATCTTGATTTTGTTATCTATATTGAAAATTTACATGTAATTTTCTCTAAGATTAGATCTTCTATCTATCTACTCATTATGTTCTGAATTTAATTTAAGTTTGAAGTTTGAAATTGATTATATATATATATA
>MU223757.1:90429-139842 GCA_018584345.1 Thuja plicata
TATATATATATATATATATATATAAGTAGTATATCATATAATTTTTAATCTATAACAATATTATAATATATTATTCTATAATTGATATTAATAATAAAATTAAAATTAAATTTATATATATAATTATAATTATAACTAATTACGGCAAGTATAGCCACTATGGATCCTAGAGTGTGATCCGAAACGTTGATGGAAAAAATGCCACACAGTCAAAATCCATAAGCCTTAACTACTAATACTAATATGTTGTTCATATTAATGCCTTACATACTCCAGATCCATAAGCCAAAAATGTTTTATTAATGAAAGATATCAAATTTAAGTACTTGAGTGGTTCAAGCATAGGTTATGGAGATGATGTGGAAAATTTATTGATTACGAAAAACTAATAAATTTTGAAAAGTAAAGTGATAATATATTTAGTAAAGAAATATTATTTTGATTATATATTATATATGTTTATAATTTATAAGAAAATAATTTAATTTGATATTCATAGATTAATTAAGATATTTTAAAAAAAATTGAATCTTAAATTCAATTTTAAATTCTTGTTTAATATTATTTTATATAAACTAGAAATAATATAATATTACATTATTTAAATATTCTTTATTTTTTCTACTTATCCTTTTTTCAAAATAAAAATCTTAAATATTGAGTTGCTTTGCGTTTTTGCGAATGCCGTCGGATACTGCCGATAACTTTACCTTTTTGTGAATGCCGCCGGATACAATGATGTCGGAGAAACCACCAGATAAGAACTGCCCGTTGTAGAAGCCACCACCTCTACACTCTTGTTGCACCGCTGAAAACTTGGGGATCTGCACCAAATCCTCTGAGTATTACAGGTGTAATCCTTCCTTTACTTCTAATAACAATTTGGTTTTTGCTACCTGTCGTTTGGAAAATCCCATACATCCAGTCTTAAATGCGCCATTAATTGAAACCCCTATGGATACTGACAACCCTATCCTAACCAACGACATTAACAAACATGTCGATCATTTTGATAAACGTAATTTTTTTTCTGAAGCAGTCGCTAAAACCTCTATCCTCGCAACCGCTAGGTTTATAATCGCTCTGACTAATGAGGCTGAGGAATCTGGTAAGAGTTTTGGGCCTACCTTGCAATCTTTTTCTGTTAATCCAAATTCGAAAATGTTGCTAGAAATTAGGAATGAGAAGAATAGACTTAAAAATTCTACAATTTTTTTTTTGTGGCTATTAAGGTTGAGAAATGCCCTCCTCGCAAGTTTTTAGATGACTGGCTCCACAATTATTGGAACCTTAAATTGGGCTTTCATATTTCCTTTTGTAGGCAGATACAGAAAGGATTGTTTGTGATTTTCTTCAATAACCATGATTCACAAACTGCTATTCTTAAAAGGCAATATTGGATGGTTGGAAATACTTTATTTTGTGCCCTAGCTTGGACCCCTGAAGCAGTTCATGAAGAAGTTTTGGCCCTCTTGGCCCCTAGATAGATCTTGATTAAAAGTATTCTGCCATTTTTATGGCGATTCCTTCCCCACTTATTGGAGCCTATAGAAAAATTTATAAGAATGGATGACACTGCCAGGTTGGTCCCACATATAGATGCTCAGATCCTAATTTTTCTTAACCCAGGTAGAGAAATACCTAATGACATTATGATTGATATTGACTCTGAGGCATTTTCGTGCCCCATTGAAGTTTTAGGTGGTCTTAATGCATATTTTCTTTGCAGAAAAGAGGCTTATCTGCGAAAAGACTGCCCAATTCTCAAAAGAAACCCTCCTATGAAAAAATCTTCCAATAAAACTGTGTCTGAAATTAAATTGAACCCCAAAGTTGTCCCACCCATAAGTAATAATCTCATGTCGACCATCCCTCTATTTGAACCACCCAGTTTAGCACCTCTTCCTGTCTCCCAACCTTTTGCTCACATTCTGCTAACCTCTCCCTCTTTGGCTTCAAAGCAAGATGACGATTTTCTTCTCATTTCAAAGAAGAGGAAGAAGAGATCCAAGAAGCTGAACCTCCCACTGAGTAACCTTACCCTGAAGGAGACTCCTTTTGTTTCCCTTGGTACCACCATCAACCCTGCTTCCAGCTCTAAAGAGCCTGCCTCAAAACCCTATTTTTTAGAGCATGCGCTTTTTGATGTTGGTCGACTAGATCCCTTCCCTAAACCATTCAAAGAAATCTTAGATGCTTTTATGGCTGAAGTTATTCCTACCAACACAGAACACATTGTTGGTGTTATTCCTGCCAACATAGAGCACATTGTTGGTGTTATTCCTGCCACTACAAAACACAATCTTAATCAACTTTGCACTCTGAACCCATTTATGGATTTGGACACTGAATCACAGATCTTCTCAGATGATCATCTTGACTTAAATAATAATGTGTCTTCCTCAAAACATAGAGGAAGACCATTAGGGTCCAAAAATAAACAACCTCATTCGAAAATTTTTGGAGCAAATTCCTTTGTGGCTAGTTTGCCCAATGTTGAGTCTACGGGTATTATTGGTTCTTCCTCGTCAAATGTTTCCTCATGAATTGCACTTCATGGAACATAAGGGGTCTTGAATCAATGGATAGGAAGCATATTTTTAAATGGTTTCTTGACTCTAATAATTACACTAATTTTTTAATGCTCCAAGATATTAAAGCTACTGGTTTCACTCTCGAAGCCAACCTTAACTTTATATGGAAAGATGCTATTAAGTTTGTCACTCAACACTCTAGGGGCAGGGGTGGCATTTCTATTCTTATGAATCCTAAATGGGAAAGTGTTATCACTAGTAATGACACCTCCCTGTGTAATAGAGTTATGTGGATTAGTTTTAAATTCAATAACATGGGATTTGGCATATGTTCTGTGTACACCTCCAATGACTACAATGAGAGGTCTCAGCTCTGAACTTGGCTTGATGCTCTTCCTAACATACCTTGGTTCATAGGAGGAGACTTCAACATGATTAAGAACCAGGAAGACAAGATTGACAGTCTATGTTTTAACTGGAAAGCCACTGAAAAAACCCAGTGGGACAAATTTAAACACAATAAACTTCTTCTCGACCCTCTGTCTGGATCCAGGGATACCTATACTAGATTGTGGCACACATGGTGCAACTTCCAAAAGGGTCCTACTAGAATTTATTCGAGATTAGACCATTTCTATTTTAACAAATACTCTTTCTCAGTCTTACCTGATAATTTTTGTAACTCTGTTCGGGTTGTCCCCACCACCCTCTCTAATCACCATCTGATATCTATTTGTTTTAAGCTTAACAATTTCTCTACCCATATTAAACCCCCCAATTCCAAATTCATTCTGAATACCAGTCTTCTACTTGATGAAGACATACTAATGACCATCAACCTCATTCGTAACATTAACATTAATCAGTTTCCTTCCAGTTCCCACTTTGACCATTGGAATAAGAACATTGTTGCGTGGCAATCCCTCTAGAGGACCTTAGGCCAAAACAAGGCCAAAGACTCTAGACTTACTGAGAAAATTCTTATGGATAATCTCCTTGAGGCTGAGAGTAGAATCCAAGCTAAACCCTGGATGACTCCCTCACTCCCTCTGTGGCTTTTTCTAGAGACGCCCTTAGACAACACCAGAAATCAAGGTTGAAGGTGCCCAAATCAGATCCAGGGCTTACTGGCTATTTGCCGAGGACAGGGGATCTAAATTTTTCTTTAATATTTTCAAGAAGAAGTAGGCTAACGAATCTATTGATAGAATTATTGTTGATAATCAATATATTATTGATTTAAATGGCATAAAAAATGATTTTTCCACGTACTAGAAGAAAATTTTCACCTCTGAGGATACATCGGAAGCTAAAAATATGAGGAACCACTGCAAATCCTTAATACCTAATAATATCTCCCCCATTGATGCTGCCTTGGTTGGTAAGAAAATTAATAGTGAGGAAATTGGGAATGCTATTAATACTCTAAAGTTTGACAAAGCTCCGGGACCCGATGGGCTACATATTGAATTCTACAGAACCAACAACAACTAGATCTGCAAAGACTTGCATGATATTTATTTAGAAGCCTTAGATTCTGGAACCTTGTGCTTAAACATTAATAGTGGAATTATCAAGTTGATTCCTAAAGATGTGGATAAAGCTTTGCTCAAAAATTGGTGCCCTATCACTTTGCTTAATGTTTCCTATAAGATCTTTGCCAAAATCTTGGCTATCAAGATTGAGAAAATTTTACCTAAATTTGTTTGCCCCACCCAAACTGGTTTCATAAAAGGCAGATATATTCTTGAAAATATTATCACTAGCTAGGAGGCTCTAAATTGGGCTAAGCATTCTAAACAAAATTTAGCTATGTTCCTACTGGATTTCAAAAAAGCGTACGATAGAATTGAGTGGAAATTCATCTCCATGATGCTTGATGCCTTTGGTTTCCCTTCTTTCTTTTCTAATGCTATTAAAATGCTCCTCTGTGATGCCTTTTCTCATATTGATGTCAATGGGTCTTTGTCAGAGGCTATCTCTCTTACTTGTTCCGTCAGACAGGGTTGCCCATTAGCTCCCGCCCTTTTTTCCATTGATGCGGATGCCCTGTTTTATATCCTTAGGGATGACACCCTTTCTCGACCTGTGAAAGGTATCACCCTTCCTAATGGGACTGACCTTATTAACTACAAGTTTGCGGATGATACGACCATGTTCCATGAATTCTCTGAATCTAACTTTTAAGCTCTTCTTGAGAAACTCAATTTTTTTTGTACCATCTCTGGAGCTCGGTTATCTCATGCCAAATCAATACATCTTGGATAGGTGGATCAGCCTCCGACCAAATTCAATAAATTTGTTTTCCAATGGGGGAGACCGCACACCATTGTCAGATATTTGGAAATTCCATTTTCTATTGACCCTTCTCTCAAAGATATGCAGCTTTGGGTCAAGAAGAAAATGTCTAAAAAGCTTAATAAATGGCACAACAAATCTCTATCCCTTGCAGGTAGAATTCAAGTCTGTCAAAAAATCCTTTCCTCCTACAATATTTACTATGCTTCTTCTTGGAGGTTCAGTAACTATAAAATTTTGGAAATCCAAAAAGAAATTAGGAACTATCTCTAGTCAGATGGAAAAGGTAACAAAAAACTCCATGCTGTGAGATGGGATTGGTGCCACTCAGACAAACTCCTGGTGGGCTAGGATTAAAGGACCTTAAAAACATGGGGATTTCTTTAGCCACCAAGTGGATCTTTCACTCTTTGGCTAGGGATGATCCGTATAAATTCCTTGTTAGAAGCAATATTGAAAGAGGCTTCCCCAAGAATTCTAGGTCTTGGAAGAATCTTCCCTTTGTAGATTTAATATTAGGGAACTTTTCGGTCTCTGTTCAAGGCTTGGAAGTCTTCAAATCCATCTGGAAGGCATGGAGAACTATTAGAAATCTTGCCTCTAATAAGGATTTCCATGATGATACTCAACTCTTTGGTGAAAGGTCTATTTGGTGGAACTTGCAATGGTCTGGTAGGCCTCTTGCCCTCTCCAAAGGGTGTTCTGCCAAGTTGTGGCATAAGATGGGTATAACTAAATTTATGGATCTATTTGAAAATGACATCTTGATCATCTGGGATGAGCTTAGGACCAGATTTAATATCCCCCTATCCCAAAAAAGGACTTATAACATGATCTCTGATGCCTGTAGTAACCTTCCATCTTCTTTTCATATTGATTCTAACAGACTTTTGAAGGTCAAATGGCCCGACAGAACCTATGCAAACAAAATCAAAGGCAAGAACATTTACAAGGTGTTTGACTATAATGAATCCATCATTCATCATATCAACAAATTCTTGTATTCTAATCTTGACACCCTTGACTGAATAAGACTTTTGCCAGATTTTGGAAGTCCCCCATAGAGCCTAAAATCAAATTCTTTAAATGGTTGTTGATTCTGGACAGACTCCCTATTAGAATTGACTTCACTTCTACTCAGTATTGTAATATCTGTGGTGTTCCTGAAACTGCTAGACATATTTTCTTAGATTGCAGATTTGCCAAAGAAATTTTGTGTATGTTTGGTATCTATATTCCTATAAATGTTAATGTTTTAGAGGTCATGATTGGGCATATTAATGGTAATAAAAGGATTCTAACCTATTTTGGAATATTCTCTCTTCTAATATTCTATGGAAGGTCTGGAAGTGCAGGAATGAGGAAAGGTTTCAAGGTATACCTAGAATTCTTACTGAGTCTTACAAAAGTCTCACATAAAAAAAACAATTGTAGGTACAAATTACCATGAGAGTGGAGAAGGATATATTCAAAAGGCTGCTTAAGAGTGGGTACGCCACATTCTTTTCCTATGAGGTAAAGGATGCTTAGGCATGGAGAAGTCATATGGACAATCTGCACCTCTTCGAAAGAACCATCAAAGACTTCAACCGTGAGCTCAAGAAGAATGGTAAATATGCCTCAAACAACATGATCTTCCAACTGCACCAGATCCAGAAGAAGAAAAACATTGTGTGGATGGAAGGCAACATGGGCTGGACTACATGGGTGGACATCTTTGATAGTGTCTTAATTTAGTTCTTCAATTTTATGGTTTCTTTTCCGTAATAACTTGGATATTTTGTGAACTCTCGGTTTGAGGCACTGCCTCTGTATTTTGTACTCTTGGTTACTGTGTTGTTACTATGAACTAATTTGGTTTGATGTTTTGATTACCCTATATTTAATACAAAAAAATTTATCCTTTTTGCATTTATACAGATCAATTTCATTTCTTTGAGTTATCAAAATTAAAAAGGTATTATTACTTTGTGTTTTCAAAATTTTAATTTTCGTATTGTAAACGTTATGATATTTAAAAAAAACATTATTTTTGTTTTTGGATACAAATTGACATGTTCTAGGTATTTATAATTTTGTGTTTATGTGATAATAAAAAATATATTAATATATTGTCAAAATCACAACATTAAAATGTTTTTATCATATAGAATTCTTTAATACATTTTTATTAAATTTTAATCCTATACATTAAGTATTAATAATACAATAATGTATAATCCTATAGTATACATTAAGTATAATGCTATACTTTAAGACATAAGTGTATATGAATAATACATTAATGAATAATGCTATAGTATAATTGTTAAATTTTATTTTTTAATACACCTATCTAAATCTTGATCTTATACATTAAGTAGAGTATTAATGTATAATTTTATACATTAATTATTAAATTTTCTCAATTACATTAAAAATATTTTTTGATTCTTTAATACACTTTTATAAATCTTAATCCTATTTATTAAGTATGAAAAATACATTAATGTATACATTACATATAATCATGTACTTTAATTGTTAATGGCAATGTGTACCAATTATATTAAAATATATGTTTTGATTCTTTAATATATTTTTCTAAATCTTAATCTTATTTAAATTTTTTATTTTTCGTATTAAAGACATTTATATATTGTATGGTTGTGGTTATTTAAAAATGATGTATTTTTTTTAGTACAGATTGATATACTCACTTATCACATAAAAGGTTATGAAATCCATAGCAGGTATTTATAATTTTGTGTTCATGTGATAATAATAATTATATTAATATATTGTAGATTTTTCTTTATCAAAATCAGAACATTAAATATTTTTTTTCTCTAAAGTCTATAATGAAATTCCTTGTAGTTAAATTATAATTGCTCCAGTTATATATTGTGTATTGATATTGATTTGATTAAAATTCATATTTAAATTTTTGTATCATTATTAATCTGTACATTTAAATATCACTTTCTTTCACTCTATTTGTTCAAGTTATAGTAATTGTGTTAATTGTATTTTCTCAATACCATTACTATTTGTTGTTTAGGATTAAACATTTTTTTTTTCAAGAAAAATAAATTACCATTTGTCATGAAATAATGAATACATTAAGTATAATCTTATACTATATACATTAAGTATAATCCTATATTTTAATTCGTAATATATAATCCTATACTTTAATTGTAGAATTAATGTACAATCATATACTTTAATACATAATTGTATATGAAAAATACATTAATACATATTTGTGTATTACAATTGATAAATTTAATCAATTATATTTGTAAATGTATTTTGATTCTTTAATATAATTTTCTAAATATTAATCCTATACATTAAATATTGGATAAATGTATAATCATATAGTTTAGTTCTAAAATTTTACCAATTACATTAAATTTTTTTATTTTAAATATTTTATACACTTTTCTAAATCTTAATCCTATACATTAGGTATGAAGAATACATTAATGTATAATCCTACAGTATACATTAATTATAATCCTATACTTTAATTGTTAAATTTTACCAATTAAATTAAGCAGTCCATGGTCACTTCAGGTTTAGTTGAAGCAGCAGTGACATTTCCAATTCCTGTTCAATTGGTGGACTTGGTCTTGCAGTGTGCCCAATTTTATGATGAAAAAGAAAGAAAGATAATCAGTCCACTAGGAGAAACTATTCTTAATATTAGCCCAATTAAGGTACAAAAAACATTCTCCATTCCATTTCATTCAAATTATGAAACCATTGATGTGAAGATAGCTAACGAGTACTACGAAAAAAAATCAGAAAGCTCTTCGCTTTGTCAATGAAAAATTAATGCTTCAGAAGAACATCAATGTTAAAAAATGGTCAGAGGACAACATAGAGCGGGGTTTGAAGATGATGCTAAAGACTATATCTCACTATTGAATAGGGTTTATGGAAAATGAGATGCAAAGCTCTTTGAACCATGGATGTGTTATTTCATCATGAAACTATTAAAGAGAAAACCAATTGACTAGGATATGATCATCAGTAATAACTTAGATGAGCAATTGATCAATTTCTTGCCGACCAAAAACTTTTACATGACATCCTATTTAGTGTACATGTTGGCTTCGTAGGGTAAATATCCAGGATTGAAACAGGTTGGTCAAGTTAGTGGGGGATTCAGGAGGATATATGAATGTTATCCTCAATTGGAACTCATTGAAAGTGAGAGACATTATTATAGAGTCAATGATGTGTTCCTCTTCTCTATAGTAAAGCAACTTGACAATGATATAGGAAGAATTATATCTACTGAAGTATGCAATGAACTTGTCAATTTTGGGAACTGGTATATCCAATTCTAGACTTTTACATATTTAAGAGTTGCAGGTTTCCACGGAATCCCATTGAAGTTACTAAGGTACCCTTCCAATCGAATAATACTACTAGAATTGTGTATAAAAATTGCAGATGTGATAAAAAATGATGGGGAAAAGGTTACCAATTTATTCCAATTTCCAATTAAGATAGGGAATCACTCATGCTCAAACAGAGATGTAGCTGAAAGAACTAAAATCAACTTGGCCCCTCTTCTCATGTACATCTTTGGTGATTCAAGATACAACTTTGATCCAATAGGTAAGCTCAGTCCATCAATAGGGCCTGAATACAAACATCATCCAACTTTAGAAGACTATTGGGCCAACTGTCAAAATGAAAAGGATATTTTAATGAGGGAAAATTGCAAGTTAAGTTTTGAAGTGATGAGAGCTTGCCAATTTAATAACATAAAATAATACATGGAGGAGGACGGTCTTAGATTATTTCCATTCTTCAACACAACAAACATATCAGATAAAGATGTTGGTAGAGTGGATTGGTACCTTTCAGAAGATACATTAATTGAAAATAGAACAATGAATGTAATATTAATGTCTATGGAATGGCTGCAAAAACCCTATTCTTTACTCGCCACACCTGTAGAAGGATATCAAAGTGGAAATAAAATTATAGATGAATCATATACAGTTTTTGCAAAAATGGAATATGTTGATACATGTGTGATTATTCCAACAAAAATAGAAGATGGTACATTTCAACAAGGAGCTGAGGGATGCCAAGATAGAAATAATGAAGAAGAAGATGGTACATGTTCGTTGAAAAAGAAAATAATGGGGACAGAAAAAGTTAACGTGACAACATTAGAGAATGTAAGTGCCAAACTATCTCCTATTACACATTCAACACCTATCTATCTTCCACCATTTCACTCTGACCATTCTCTGAGACATAACTCACTGGAAGTTGTCCCCTACTCCCTCTCTTCACCTTCTCAATTCGTGCCTCATGTTCAAAAGATAGATGCAGAAGGAATCTACTGTGCATTTATAGAATGGAGAAATGAGCTTCAGTGTTTGGGTAACCATTTGATTATAAAGGCAATAAGATTTTACAAAAAATATAATCAAAAAAGAAAATGTTGCAAGGGAAGTCGATGAAAAAATTGAAACAAGCTTTCTCATTTTTGATCAAAATAGGGCAATTTTAAAAAATGAAGCAAGTTTCTCCAGATCAATTAGAGGTTGTTGGTATTAAACAGAAAAAAGTGTTGCTATCTGAATGGTTCACAACAAGTAACATGAGAAGCAATGCACTTGTAAGCTGTAATAAAAAATTGTATGGTATCAAAGAGCAAGCCCAAATTTGTTTGTCAAAAATAGAGAAATATGGAGAAGATCTTGGATGTTCTTTTCTTGAAAGATGGTTGGTAGTTAGTTCGATCACTAGATGAAATTGTCTAACAATTTTTGAACTCCCTCTGGAATTTTTTGTCTAAAGAAGACATTGACAATATGATGAAGAGGAAAAGTATAATCTGTCAATTTCAAAAAGTGTGTATACAGATTAAACAAACCATACAGAAAATGAAAAGAATTAATTAATACTTTTTTACATGTCAAAATGAAGTATCAGTCAGGTCTAGATGAAGATGAGTTGAAAAACGTTATCACTACGTATGTGGGTCGTAATCCACAATAGGTGTAGGATATTGTCAATACATAGAACTCATTGTAAAATTCATGAAATAGAGTCTTGCAAATTATTCTCTTTCATTATGGAAATTTTGTAAATTCATTACATATTTTTCTTGTGCAAACATCCTCATTGCTATGAAGAGGCACAACATTCATATATAGTGACGTTGTATTTTTGGTTTAAAAACAACTCCTGTATTAGATAAGTTGTTTCAAGGTGTCATGAATTCATTGTATCATAAAATAATAATCCAAGTGTTTTGATACATAATACATTTCCCACCTATTAAGTATCTCATTATTATATAATAAATAGACATATATGTCCAGTAATGTTCCAAATTCTTTTTCTAGACAAATAGTTTGAGAAGTTTGTAAAAAAAATTCTTCAATAATATATTACAATTTGTAAATTTCACTTACAATTTGCATAAAACAAAAAAAATTCAACAAGTTATTAGGATGAAATTTCTACATAGATAAAAATATGTGATGAGAGAAAAAAATTGCGATGAAAATTGCAAAAGACAATCAAAAATTTCTCAATCAATTTTCATAGTATTTTTTGACACATTAACATTTCAATGTGTAAATATAATTACAAAATGTAAAGTTTAAATTGTCAAGAAAATAAATTGTAAAATTCATGAAAGAGAGTCTTACGAATTATTCTCGTTCATTATGGAAAGTTTGTAAAATCATTACATATTTTAGTTATGCAAACAACCTCACTACTATGAAGAGTTACAACGTTCGTATATAGTGACATTGCATTTTTGGTTTAAAAACAACTCCTATATTACAAAAGTTATTTCAAGGTGTCATGAATTCATTGTGCCAAAAATAATAATCCAAGTGTTTTGATAAATAATTGCACCTACTCAGTATCCCATAGCTATATAATAAATAGACATATATGTCCACAAATGTTCAAACTTCTTTTTCTACATGAACAGTTTGAGAAGTTTAAAAAAATTGCTTCAGTAATATATTATAATTTGTAAATTTCACTTATAATTGGCATAAAATAGAAAAATTCAACAAGTTATTAGAATGAGAATTCTAGATATAAAATGTGATGAGAGAAAAACATTGACCTGAAATTTTTAAAAGAGAAATAAAATTTTTTGAATCAAATTTCATAGTGTTTTTTCACACAAACATTTCTTGCTGCTTTAACCAAACACATTGTGGGTGAAGAAATTTTTTCAGTGTTTAAATCTAATTACAAAATGTAGAGTTTAAATTTTCAAGAAAATAAATTGTAACATATTTCCTCTTCATTTTGTAGCTATGCTACGGAGACATTTGAAATTTCAGTCTGTTGATGAGTGAGGGAATATAAAAGTCAATATCAATGAGAATATAGAAGAAGGCAACATGAAAAAATGAATGATATAGAAAGGGACAACCAACATGAAAAGTGAAATCAGTAAGATATGCAAAGAAGGGCTACAAGATGAGCACAAATAATGGCAGAAGAGTTACAGGATGAAATAGAGTTGAAGGGATTATGAGTACAAGAGCCATCTAGATAATTCAAGAACAATGGAATCCACTTCAAATAGAAAACGGGAAACAAAATCATACTAGAAGTTTGAACTTTCAAAATTATAATGATTAGAGGGAATATAAAAGTGAATATCAAAGAGAATATAGAAGAAGGTGACAGGATCAAATGAATTTTATTGAAAGGGGAAGTGAACTTGAAAACTATAATCGACAAGAGAGAGAAAGAAATGCTAGAAGAAGAGTCAAAAGAATGGTAGAAGAATTGCAGGCTGAAAATATTAATGCCAACACTCAATTAAATATTTGTCTAGAACAAAATCCATCTCCTGGGTTTGTACATATCAATCCTTCACAACCATGCCAAAGTGAACACAATGTATAAAATCATGTAAGATGTAATGAAATATTTGGAATTGATTTTCAGAACCTGAAATTATAATTTGGGCATCAATTATATATCTTTGTTCATCCAGCTATGTGTTACATGTGTCAGGAATGTTATCTTGGAATAAAATTTAGTCGAACAACAGAAGGTCCTTTGTGTTCAAGATGTATGCAATAAAAAGGAAATAATAGGTTTTCTATATTTAATAATATGGATCCAGGTTCACAACCAGATGTACTTGTAAATCTAACTCAAGTTGAGGAAATGTTGACTTCATGTGTAAGTCCAATTTTTTAGGTGACACATGAAAAAGGGGGTCAATACAAATATAAAGGACACGCAATAAGTTTCCCACAAAATATAGAATAGATATATAAAACTCTTCCACATCCAATTAAAGAGTTTCCAACAATAGTTGTTAGAAAAAGGATGAACGGGGTCTAAATTATAATTTTACAGTCAACAAAGATAGAGTGTATCGAGCACTAAGGTACAAAATAGAACACGATAAATTCTATTCAAATGTCGCAATAGATATTCATGCTCTCGACAATGTGGAAAGAAATTGTGATTAGAACATTTTCAACCCAATGAAGACAATTCATGTTGAGTTTGACTCAGAGGAACAAGAATTTGTCTTTGTAGAATCAATAGTGGAGGAAGAAGAAGGAAACATAATAAATCACACAACATCAATGGAAACATGACCATCAAATCTTCAAAGAGAAATAGAATTCATTCACGCATGGGTAAACAACCCCTATATAGATCCTGAAAGATTGATTAATTAGCCATCAATTGGTGCATCACCAGTGAATGAATATATAACTCCAGGTTTGTTCGATGTGGCCTTTCCAACCTTATTTCCAGATGGTCAATGTGATTGGTTGGAACCATGGTAAGACAAGCTCACCTTCATGAATATGTCAATCATCTTCTTCGATATAGGGACAACTGTTTTGGAAAAAACCCAAGATTTAGGTATTAAATGATGAACATGATAATGAGGCATCGAGCACAAAATTCCAGTGTTGTGTTTGCAACATGGAATATTTAAGAATTACGAATTACCATAAATGAATTACGTGAGCACATGGAATGTATAATTCACACATTGCTGATAAATTGATGCGATTTGGCACAACATTAAGAGGTACAAGGTCTTATTGGTCAAAATGTCATGGTGAATTTTGTGACATGCTTAATCAATTAGGGACGCCAACAATATTTTTCACGCTAAGCATGGCTAATATGTATTGGCCATACCTACATGCACTAATTTTAGGAACAACACCAACAAACCCTAAAGAATCTCAAAAGTGGAGGAGACAAAATGTTATTGACTACCCTTACATAGTCGCTCACTACATGCATCTCAGATACACAATGTTTCGAAAATAAAATTTAGAGAAAGGTTTGAATTTTAAGGACTTTTGGTCAAGATATGAATGGAAACACAAAGGATGTCCACATGTGCATGGGTTTTTATGGCTTCATGGAGCTCTAAATATGGATTCTATAGAGTGGCATAATGAAGAAGAGGTGAAAGTTCCTAAACTCTTTTGCCATCGCATTTTCCATGCATGAAATCCAAGAGAAGATGTTCGATAACACAACATGTAGTTAAATTTATAATGAGTTATAAAAAATGTGTGCTTCAATAGAAACCTATTTAACTATGAATTCTATTAGTTTTGAAGTTTGGATTAATTTTTTCTATCTCTTTCAAAATATCTCTCAACACCTATGTTTGAAAAATATAAGACAACTTTTAGAGATAGATATTGATCGAGATTGTGATGAAATTCTCAACACTGTGCAAAGACATACTATATGTAAAGAGGGTGCATGTTTAAGGAAAAAAATGGATGAAATAGTTACAGGTAAGATTTTTTTTTAAATTATTTTGTATGCATACTATATGTTAGTATATTATTTTTTGAAATATATAATTTATTTATATATAAATTGTAGGTACAATGCCCCTTGGCCTTAAAATATAGAGGGTTCTAAATTATATGAAGACATAGAAACTAGTGAGAAGAATATTGAGCCTGCAAGAAATGATGACAGAGTGAACTCCCATAATTGTTATATATTGCAATTGTGGAAAGCTAATATAGATTGGCAACCTATTTTATCAAAGTACGTAGTTATTAGATACATTGCAAAATATGCAGCAAAAGTAGAGAAAATTTTTGAAACATACCATCAAATGCTAATGCATTTGGCCAATATAGGGAATCCTAAATATCTAGCCTCAAAGGTGTACAAGAAAATTTTAACTGAAACTATTATTGAAAGAGATGTTGGAGCTCAAGAAACATGTCACATACTCATGGAGCTCCCGTTGGTTGAAAGCAAAAGATGATTTGTTAGTCTCAATGTTTCCCACAAAATATTCAAACCTGTAACTATAAATAATGAAGATGGCACTGAAGAAAAATCAAAATCATTCATCGATTCATATAGAAAGAGATGCCTGTCTATGGAAACTATCTATTTGATTGATGCATCTAAATCATGGATATATAACAAGAGTCAAAAAAAAGATAACAAATGGGAATGCATGAAGAAGGATGCCATTGTTAGGGTTTACCCAAGGTTTGTATCTATTCCATCCCGTGAGTAAGAAAAAATTATTGAATTCTGTTTATCAGAATTGCTCCTCTACAAACCATTTCATGACATTGCAAAAGATTTTGGTGAAAATAGTGATACCATAATCTCAAATTGGGAGTCATTGGATTATGTTCCATGGCATGTCGAATGGAATGTGGATGTAGAAGATAGTGACAACACCTCATCTGATTCCGAAAGAGAAAAAAATGAAATTGGTTAAGGAAACTGTACTGAGCATGAATGGGAAATCATTTCACAGTTGCATTAATGAAACGCAATGGAAGTTTATGAAATTGATATGCTAGGATGAAGGGATAAGGATAGAGAATCAAATTGGTCAAATTAATACATGTTTGATGAATACACTAAAGAAGCAATCAATTTTTTTAATGGATGAGAGAAAATGGATTCCTTCTAAATATTGACACACAACAACACATAAATTACAATAGTCTCATTCAAAAATAGAAAAAAAATGTTTGATATAATTATGTTCCTGTTGGAATTAATGGGAAGTGTCTACTGAGAGGGGAGGGGTGAATCAATACCTCCAAAACTTTTGTATCCTTTAATAAATTAACCTTTGTGTAATCAATTATTTATCCAACCATCTGATCTATATTATCTTGATATAAGATATATCAATTCATAAACTTAACATACATGTGAACAATCATAGAAACATTCATGAAAGTAATTGATACATAACACAAGATATGATATCAAAGAAAACTCTTGTTATGAAGTAAAAAACTACGGTGGGGATGACACCCACAAAATCTTCACTATCTGCAGATTGGAAGGGGCCCGTTAAGACTTGCAATTTGATCACTGATCTACCTGGTTAAGAGTATTTGTGGAGACTTGTTAAATTCTACTCTGTTAAGAGCTTTAGCAACACTGTTGAGTGTGCACTCGGTTAAGATATTTGTAGTTGGACTATTAAATCCACCTTCCTTGAAAGGATTTTTATACTTTTCTTCACTTGTTAGAATGATAGAAAATTACAATTCGACCTGGTATATGAAATCTCCTATTGCTGATACAGATCCATTTAAGATTACATAAATAATATTATCACCTAATGTGATTGACTAATACCTTTGATTCTCGGTAGCCTCTGTCCTTGGTTCTTGCTAACCAAATTCACTTTTTGTTGTTCTGGTTCTTGAAAGTTTCAATCTAATCCATAGATGTGCTTGTAGAATTCATTCATCCTCTCTTATATATTCACACATGTATAATGACTGATTGCATCATCTATTTATAAGATGGATTGACTTCATCAAGTTTTACAGAAAACAATGTTAACTCTAAGATCTAGTTTACAACTTTTACCTTGATCTCCTAGTCTATGTGTTTTAGACTGATTAAAGAACTTTCATTCATGTTTATTTTCCCTAAAGAAATGGTTTTAAAAATAAATGAAGATTCTATAAATATAATAAGACTATTTTATCTAACATGGAAGTCAGATCCACTTTTTCTGGGCTGCAACTGACTTTCAGTTTCTGACAGTCGGTTATACTTTGAAATTAGTTGACTATCTTTCAGGTTCCTTGTTTGAGCTATTCTCTCAGTTTTCTCTTTGATTGTCTCTTGGATTGCACTATATCCTGCATGTTGGGTTCCTCTGTCAGGTTCCTCTTTATCCTTTCCACTTTGCATTTTCAGTGTACACACAAAATTGTGTCATCAGTTTTCTTTGTACTTAGCCATTTTCAGTGATCTCTTGTATCTTCATTTTCGGTTTGCTCTTTGTCCTATCTTTCAGTGTATGCTTACCGAAAGTGTTGTTTGCATACTAATGGAAAATTAATGTCATCAATATCCCCCTTTGACATTACTATAAAAAACTGATATGTGCAAAATACTAACAAAATGTTAAGTATGTACAACATATATAATCCTTAGTTATTTCATGACTCCCTCTATGTATATGTCGGTGTATCATTATTTTCGCCTTTCTTGATAGTACTGTATAGTTGCCTGCCTATCTGTACATATCATATATTTCCCTTTGTAAAATACATATACATATCATTTTCCCCCTTTTTTGATATTAAGGGCAAAGTTCTATACCTTATAGCTTATCAAAAATGTGAGAGTGTGAAGACTTCATGTCTTCCATCATCTTCTCCCATTGTTCCTTCAAGTTCTCTAGAGCCATGTGCTCGAGTGTAATCTTGGAATGCATATCGTAGATGCTATCTGCTATAGACATCTTGAGGGGTGCTAGCAGTTGCCTTGTTGAACTGATATGTTGTTGAAGCAGTGTCAGATTTGGTAGAAGTTGACCTTGGAGCTCGGTGACTTCTTCCCTGAATTGAGTCTCTACTTCCCACAGTTCCTTCCTTAACCTTTTGATCTCAATAATCTTTTCATAATGAAATTTAATTGCATTATCTCTGGTGGTTAAGTCTTTAGCACTATTAGCTAGATCAGAATCTAACTTTGCTATGTTTTCACTATGCTCTTTAGTGAGCTTTTCTAGTGTGCTTATTTGTTGAATCAAGGAAATAGCTTCAGTGATAATTGGATCTAATTCACTTATGAATTCTTAAATCTTTACCTTGTTAACTATCACTTCTTGGCTGATGTTCTCAATAGGTTTTTATGAGTACTTATGCTCTTCCCTCTCTTCTATTGTCTTCTTTGCATCAATGTTCTATGTTGTAATCACTTCGGTGAGAGTGGCTAGTTGATCAAGTATTGGCTTATTTTGATCAACATCAACGTCGGCTACAATATGGTGCAAGATATCCCTAGTTCTTTCCAGTACCATGGAGTCTTGGTTCTGTAACATTCCAAAATTGGCATCTTGCAACCCTAACCATTTTTTTTGCATTTATCATTCTTCTGAATCATCAAAGTCCTATTCTACTAGGCAATTATGAGTTTTGACTGACTCTACTCGACCTAAGTGTCAAAGTACTAGTGCATTTCTCACTTGAATCTGCCTGATTCTTATCGTGTTGATCTCAAACTTTGCCTTTTCAATATTTTCCAACTAACTTTGATAGATATTATTGCAGATGTTCATGTCTTGCATGGATGTTCCAACTGATTTTCTAACACTGTCAACCAAGATGTCAACTTCCTCAATCTTTTTAATGTGCTATGAGGTGAATTTCACTCTGTCCATGCAATTTTCTATTACATTTCTACATTTAGCTGCTAGTTCTTTCAAGATTGTTTGACCAATCTTTAGTGAGTTCAGATCTAGGGAGAAATTCTTTGTCAATTCATCTAATCTTCCCTTCTTGTACTTATCTTCTGTAGTTTCAGTAGCAGAGTCGACTAGACTTAAGAAATGTGATTTAAAACTTATCAAGATGTTGTCAACATCAACAGAATGAATCTTAGCTATTTTCTTGTCTACTGGCACTAGGTCATTCAGAATGTTCACTGTTTCCAGAAAGAGAGGGTTTCTCATGACTTATTTCTCTTTTGCTTTCTCCATGGCCAACACACTAATTTTAATCAAATCTTCTTCTTCCCAAGCATCTAACATTGCTTCTTCAGGGTTCAAGCTTGACAACAATGATGGTTTAATGGGTAGAGTCAATATGACATTTTGACTAGCATCCATATTTTCTCTTTTCGCAGGAATCTCCATAACTAGTGGCTCATTAGATTGATTATCTTCCTCTTTATTTGAATCTCTAGAGGGAACTTCATCTTTCTGTAAGGATGTGTTATCAGTGCATACCTACTCTGTCTCTTTAGTGTTGACAAATGCTTTTTCAACTTTTTCCATGTCATTATCAGAAGCGGCCATGGATATCTTGGTATCATCAATCACAATAGTTTCTCCTGAATCTTTGGTTGTATCAGAAGCTATTGAAACTGAGGGCACTGAAACCTATGGACCTGTCTTAGGTGTGTTTTGAATCATTGGTTATGTAACTTGTTTGGGAGGAACTGGAGTTACCTTTGTTGTTGGCGCCATTGATGGATACATATGTCTATCCATAAATACTCGCTCAAATGATGTTTGAGTCTCTTCTCCAACCAGATCATACTCTTTATTCATGATATGGAGAACTCTTATTTTGGTTCTGAGATGAGGTTTTACTAGATCCAATAGAATGGTTTTCTCATCATGTGAGAAAACTGGAAGAAGACTTTCTAGTGTTTCTTCTCTTATGCTCATATCCTCTTCAATTCCTTGCCTTTTCAATACATCAAGTATGTTCCATACCTTGTTTGGTATGACTGTTTTAAGTTCCAATACTGTCCTCTTGAACTTAATCATGTGAGAGATGATCATAGAATGAATTTATGATTTGTCTATCTCTTAGTATTCATCATAGACATTCTTGATAGATTCTAGTCTTCCTTCATTAACAATTTTGTTCTTTAGAACTGTTAGACTAGGTCTAAATCCTACCTCAGGAGGGGCTTGAGTGTTCTTTACCTTGATCCTTGTGGTCCTTGAGGATGGATGACTTGTAGGAACTTTCTTCTTCCTATTGGTTAACTTACTGGGTACAGAAGGTGGAGAGGATTCTAGATCAATGGTGGTTGATGGCGCAGATGTACCTTCATCAGATTTCTTCTTCTTCTTCTTAGGCATATCATCATACTTTTCCATTTTAACTTCTGTGGGAATTTTCTCAAGTTCTTGAGCTATCTTAGCTTCCCTAGCTTTGTCTAGGTCTTCTTTTGTAACACCATGAACTTTTAGGATATTTGAAGTAATCCTTGATGCCTTCCTCTTGTTGTCTACACTATACAAGACATAATCAACTTGATTTGTCTTTTCTCTGTAAGTACCCCATCTAGGTTCATTGGGATCCTTGGGCACAGATAGGAGAAATTGTACATAACCTTCTAAAACATGTTCTTCAACTTCATATCCAAGAGGTGTTATGCCCTGCATACCTATACCTACATTTTGGGTGCAAAATGTTGGGTCCCCTCTTTTCACTTTTTGTTTCTTTGCCTTTGTTTCTCTTTGTTTCTTCTCCAGGTTCTTTCCCTCCCATAAGGTTTTCTTTTCTCTTTCTTTTGTCTTTCATGTCTCCGAGACCCGGTCCTAGAGTTGGTTGTTCTTTTCTAGAGCCGGATTCCAGACTCTGGGATTCTCTGTCACGATGTCTTCTTTTTGGAAAGAGATATCGTTGCGTGGAATCCCCAGGCCTGAAGTCCAGAGGTTTTCTTGTTCCGAAGTCCACAGGGAAGAGGGTAACTTTTTTTTTACCTTGGGTATAAAAATAAATTACATCACTTTCGCAGTTACCGTGATTAAAATACTCAGAGATTTTAGAGTGATTCCTTGGCGATTTGAAGTGTGATTAAGTTGTGAATTACACTGAGCTTGGTGGGTAATTATGAGTTGATTTTTGGTGCTGATCAGTGATTATTCAAAGGTTGAAGTTGTTGCAGAATGGTCCTAGTGTTCTCTTTCCCTACCCTTCTTCAGATTTCCAAGTAGGTCTTCTGGTTTCCCTGTTGTTTTCATGTTTTGTGCTTGTTTCCCTTTGCTCTTTTGGGTCTGTGTCTTGTTCACAGGTTTCCTTTTTGTGCTCTATTTTTGGTTCGCCTCCCGTTGGTGGGTTGGTCCTGTGACAAGGTTGTCTTCCTCCTGTGCAGCTATAGATTAATGTTGATAGTGTACATTGTTTCGGTTTGTTCGTGTATATAGGCACTTGGTTGTGTAAATTTGTAAAAATCTATAAATGATGTATACTTTCTATATGTCACATGTATATATGTTTTGGCTCTCTATATTTTATGTCTATACCCTGTATATCCATCCAAGCTCACAAGTTCCTCATGCTCTATCTTACTTTTTTACCCTAGTGAGACCAAGACTGATTGAGACGGAGTCGCCACGGCTCAAACTTGGCACCTTGCTCATTTGAGCCATGGAAGCTTTCTCTCTCCTCCATCTCATCACCTTAATGGTGGGATTAATTTCCCATGAGCGAGCATTCAAACTGTGTCCCATCTGGTATTTATTTTTCCTTGTGTCAACCCACTTGTCACCATTAATGTCTTTTATGTTGCCTGCCATCTGACCACGTGCCAACCCACATCAGCCGAATATGGTTTCCTACTAGTCACATCAGCATGACAATGGCTAGATTGTCTGGGATTTGGGCCTTGAATCCCCCTTGCTCTATGTTTCCCCTTTTCATTTTGTTTGGTTTCCCCCAGAGTCCTATTCACGTCTGTTACATGTATTCTGGGACTTTTGATGTATACTGACACTTGTTGAGAAAATCTAGGGTGGTGAAAATTTCCCTAGAGTTCTAGTAATCTTTATATATATCACGTTCTAATGGTTCTCCAGTCTTGCAGGTTGCGGGTAAGTTGATCGAGAATGTCTATAGTGATCACCCCTCCTTCTAGCCCAGAGATGCCTACCACATCCACCCAAGCAGCCACCAAAACTAAGGCCAAAAGGTTACTGGAAAATTTTCCCTTGACTTCCAAGTATCCCAAGGATGGTGCCATCATGGGATCCAAAATAGAATCCAAAGTTCAAGAGATAACGGACACCGGGCCCAAATCTTGGGCAGAAGTGCAAGGCTTAATTCAATCCATTTACAGGTTGAAGGCCACTAGAGACAATCTGGCAACTCAGATCGCCGCCTCTGGCATCATCAAAGTAGAAAACTTTCCTTTCTTAGTGCAATCTCCAAAGTTAATACTCCAATTGGCAACATTATGTAACGTGCCAACTCAGACCGTCTTACTCCCAGATCCCCAGCCACTATAGTACCTAGAAAAAATCGTCACCTTGGACATGGAAAATTTTACCTCAGGGCTAGGGATCCCACAATTGAATGGATCCATTATCCAGAATCGGCTCCAGACATTGTAGGAGCTTGAAGGTGCTGAACTTATCTCCTGGCAACATATCAACAACCTTTGGCTGAAAGTCCCAAAGAGGGATTGCAGGAGGATGAAATTGGAAATTCCCTACAAGGAATCCAAGGAGCCCATTCAAGCGGGCATTATGTTTTTATGCAAGATCTTCAGATTTCCCCATGCCCAGGATTTCTTGGCATGGATATATTACTTTTTGTACTGCATCACCACTCACAGTCAGACTTTCAATTGGGTGGCCCTCATATCCAACCATGTAGACAAGCAGCTAAAGGGGATTGCCCAGAATTCCAAGTTCTATATGACGTCATACATGCTATGGGCACTAGCACAACAAAGGCCAACTTTTCCAAGTTTGGGAACAATCAGGGATCTTGGGAATGGGCTGGGAGAAATGAAAATGTGGGATCACTATCCCCAAGTGTAATGGGAACTTAGTTTCTCAAACTTCTGGTTAGAAAATGATGCCTTCATTTACCACAACATTCTAACGCTTACCAAGGATTCTAGGTACCAACTATCACAAGCGACAATGACCCTGATCAGCTCCTATGGATGATATTTCATCCAGTTTTGACATCACACCTACATTCGGGTGATAGGCTTCAATGGGAAGCCCCATCTTCTTCCCCAGTATTGTGGGGACAGAATTATTGTCTTAGAGTTCTGCTAGTAGATGATGGATCTACATGCCTTCTTCACCTTGAAGAAGGTCATCAATGTCTCATTCCCTTTCTCATGTGGGAATTATACATGCAGCCTCGCCACAGCCTGGGAGGCAGACAGTGAACTGAAGAGCTTGGGGCTGGTGGAATTCCACCACACCCAGAAGAATTATGATCCTCTCGGCAAGATTGCCACTGCCCTTCCCTAGGAATCCCCACCCCATGAAGTAGATCTTGAAGATTTTTGGGCGGACTACCAAGACAATTTTGATCTCCGGGCCTGACAGAATACAAGGATGAGCAAAGGGCTCATAAAAATGCTGGACCTTCGAACTTTCCTAAAGGGCTTTACAGATGATGGGCCGCTGGAAAATCTAGCATATAAAGAGTGGGGACTAGACAAATTAGAACCCCCTCCGGTGGATTGGGCCACCCCAGAGGACCTAACAATTGAAGGGGTATGTCACCCCATTATAGATGCAAGTCACCAGTACTATTCTCGGGTCTATCCCAAAAGCACCTGAAAGATATCAACTATCAAAAAGACCATTCCCTCTTCAGCCGGCACTGGGCCTTCCTCATCTGTTGTAGCTGTTGAACCAAGCACAAGTAAAGGGAAAGAGAAAGAGGGTGCCCCAGTTCCTAAGGCACCATCCTAGGTTCCTACCATCCTAATGGAACAACTACATCAATAAATGGAGTCGGAAAAGCTGACCATCCAACAACTAAGCATGCGAGTATCCTCCAGCCTCCTTGTAGCCCCAATGGCTTCTACTCGCCTGGTGGGATCCCCATCATTGGCAGCCATGATGAGAAGACATACTTATTCTCAAGTGGAGTCTACTAGTATTCTTGACATCAAGACTCCGCTGACAAGAAAGAAGAATAAGAAGGTGACACCCACACCAAGCATAGCCGCCAGTCCTGGTATGCCAGAGATGCCCCCAATAGATGTCAGTTCAGACTCTCCTAAACTAGAGGATATTTTGGATTCCTTTCCCCCACGTGATGATTTTGATGACATGTTCTCAGTGGAGGAACTCATGGAACTTCAACAAGATATGAGTCATGCGGTGGAAGAAATTGCAACTCAAGACAAAGAAGAGGCCTTCGTAGAAAAGGAAATCCCAATAAAAAAGAATACATTAGAGCAAGAGGCTCAAAAATAAATACCAATAGAACTTGAGCAGGAAAGGATACGGGTCTAGGAGACCGAGAACACACCAAGGTAGCACATAAATGAGCAATTGATGATCGGGGAACCCAAACCTATGGGATCAACTGTACCCTCGATCGTCATGCTCCAAACACCTTTGGTAACTCTAGGTGACCAAGTGCCCCGGAGCACTTTTGGTGAGGTAGTAACGGTGGCTGCCTTGTTAAACTTTGGCTAGAGACCTCACCCACCTCCAAAAGATGTTCCGGTGGAGGAAAATATCCCAATAGAAGTGGCCAATGAGGCTCAAGAACAACAACAGCAAATGGACCAAGAAGTCCCAGATAAGGAAAATGAAGAATCAGCTGATGTCAGGAGGGATGAGGAAGTCCCTAAAACATAAAGGGGATGTTGAGACTAGGGAAAAGATCCTTGATAATACTACAGAAGATGCCAGCATGGCAAAAAACCTCTAAGGTTCTGGAGAACAGGAAAAAGAAAAAGAACAAGAACAAGAAAAGGAACCGGAGCAAGAGTGGGAAAAAGAGCATGAAGGTAATGTGCATTCTGGGAATATGCCACCAGATTTTGAAAAGAATCCTAATGAATAGGTCTTAATAGAAAAGCCACCCCAACTGCCCCAATGGCTAGTCGAGTCAAGGAAAAGGAAGACCCCAGCGGCAACATCAGGTGCTACGCTCTCATTGGTAGAAATGATATCCAAAAATGCAGAGGCTCAAAAGCCCAAGAAGGCAGGGGTAGTCCATACTCTCTAGACTAATCCAATAGGCAGTGCCATGGTGATTATCACAACACCCTCACTAGATGCAGAGGTAGTGGCTGTAAGGACCAAAGATTACAACATAATGGGAGTAGCATTGGGGAGGAGAGACAGACGAGGTGAGCTAGATTTACTAAAGGAAGCCACCAAGGTGATAGAGGCAAGATACATCAAGTAGGGCTAGAAGTTGCAGAAGGAAAAAGAGACAAATACCAATCTCCTTGTGCTTCTGGCAGAACTCACACAGACGTTGGTCGAGGTCCACCCTGGAACCCCTTCCTCTGGATTGCCTCTTGCACAGGGCGATATGGATTCTCTATGCATTATGAAGAAGAAGGCACAAGATGTGGATGGGTGGGCCACCGAGCAAGTAACTACCATGAGACAATTTCTGGCGGCGTCCCTCCTAGACCTTTATCGGGTTGATGTTCTTCTCAACCAGGTAAAGGGCTCTGCTATTATATGGGAGTAAGATCTAGCCAAGTATGAAAAATGGAAGGTCGGGCTAGAAGAGATCCGCAACATAGGTGAAGAAGTCACCATAGATTCTAAACTTTTGGGAGATGAATCATATGATTCCCTCCAGGCCCAGTACTCCAGACTTGTCCTTGGGGGTGAGGTATGCAAGGAACTAGTTAAGGCCTTGCAAGAGAAAGTGACAGCTACCCAATACCCCTTGGGTCTATTTAAAGCATTCATGGTTGGGGTATCACAAGTCAATCCCTTCACCACCGGGACGTGCACCTCGGAAGACTATGTTCTCAGCAAGTTTGATGAGCAGATGGAGTCCCTGTATCCGCCTGCCTGAGATTTTGACCAAGGCATGCTATCCAGATTGTCCAAGATGATGATCTAATCACATGATGCCATCAAAATGGTAGATGAACTCCAGATCGGGGCCGAGGATGTTCAGGAGGCATTGGAGGCTATCTGAAGTAGGTGGGATAGCATCAAAGATATAGATGAAGAGAGCATAGGCCAAGTATTAGAAGCTTGGTAAAAATCATAAGGAACAATAAAATTCTCTGGATTCTAGAGAATCCTGCCAACCCCATAGTGGTTGTATTCATTCATTCATTCAGAATGCAAGTTCCTGGATCCCACATTTTTGTATTCTTTAAGTGACCCGTGTCCTGGTTCCCAAGATTGACCGGTCACTTTCAAGGCAGTTAATAAAGGTTGTCAGAAGGTAGGTAACTGCAATGAGGCATGCCAAACTGACAAGAGTTTTTCTGACAGATGGTCTTCCCAAGGCGTCGCTTCAACATTAGACCTAGTGCATCAGAGATACGGCACCACTTTCCCATTTATGAGGCATGTAGCCTCAATCCCTGGGGGATCAGATTTCTTCTCTCTCCTCCTGGTTCTCTTCTCAAGGCCTATTCTTCCACTCTACTTTTTTGTCTTATTCTTCTGACATGTTAGACCTTCTCCATCTTAAGGTCTTTTGTAACATGGTGCAGGTAGTACCGGCCACCAAAAAAATAGTATTATACTATAAAAATGTAAGATAAGTTAGGTTAGTTTTAGGTCAAATGATGTGTATAAATAATAAGTCCAACCTCATTCCAAGGGTCAACAAAATTGATGATTTTGCAATCCATAGCTAATAGCAATTTGATTTTTCTCAGTTCTTAGTTGCAGAGCTCAATGCTCCATAGTTTCTAAGCTTTCAGTAGTTAAATTCTCCCTTGGATCCACCATTGTAACATGCACTAGTGCTTGCTAGAAGAAATTTTAATGAAGAAGGAAGAGTTCTCTCGATGATGTTGTTGGCATTCTGTCTTCTTGGTTAATGGTATTTTATGCTTTGTGTTCTTCATGTCCTTTGCTCTGGTACTTAAAATAGATTAACGACCTCCTTTCCTTTGCTACTGATAAAATATAAGTTGATGGTCTTGTGTTTCTTCGGTATTTAGTGTAGTGTGCTACAGCATTGTCTATGTTTTGAATGTTTAGTATAACTATAAGTAGATGAAATCTTTCTAACTCTGCGGTATATTTTGAAGTTTGTTTGTTAAATGAATGCGTGCTTGTAGGAAACCCCACTTGCCTGAATCCCTAGAGAAGATGAGTTAAGATAACCAGCTATCCCCCTCAAACAAAATAGTCACATCTCCCAACTGAGCCCTGCACTGTTGAGACCTGACTCTCACATGCTTGGAGGCCCGGGGAATCTCATTTCCACAAAAAACCTTTATAGGCGAAGTTGGCTAGTACCCCGGTACCTGGTGACAACTTACCTCTGAGGATTCATATTTTACACCACCTGAGGGCTACCTAAGCCATAGTTTTAGGAAGAAAACCTTTAGTGGGATTGGATCATTTTCACTAGCAAGATTTGAAAGAGTCCTTAGATCAGCCCCCAACCTTAGAAGGTTTCTCAAACTCGAACCTCCCGCTCAAAAGAAATGGACCCCAAAAGCCAAATCAGCCACTATTGTCTGGGGATCTAGTACATCTCAGAATACTCAAGTCCCCCAGGCGATCCCTGGAATTAACACTCAACCTAGTCAAAATCCAATGCCCCTAATGGCTGCATATTTCAAAAATACCGGGTCCCCAATGGGTACTTTTCTGGGTGTAGCCAACGATTTACCTTTGCACCCAGAACAGATTTGTCCTCGATATGATCACCTAGGCTCATGAACCACAGAAGAGCATCTGCAGGCATACAAAGATGCCATGAACTGACACTGGATCCAACATGAAGACATTGTAACTCAGATGTTCCCTCTTTCCCTGGGACAGAACAAACTAAACTGGTACCTTAATCTTCCCGCCAACTCCACCAACAGCTAGCAGGACATAGAGGATGCCTTCTTGGCTGCCTTTTGCATACATGTGGACCCAGCATAGTTCCATAGCAAGTTCATTTCTATCAGGAAGGAACCAAATGAGCCCCTTGCAGCATTCAACCATGGGTTCCAATGTGCCTTGAAATGGTGCATGGGTCCCTTCATCCCATTTCCGGATGTAACTATCCAAACCTACCTAAACATCATGGATCCCTTCGTTGCCACTCTCCTCTGTAGAACTACCACCCTGGGTGATCGGGATACTTTGGTGAAGGTTTACAACCTAGCCTTAGAGTTGTCCCGCAATCTTAACAAATCCCCAGGTGGGATTGGCCAGAGCATGCCATTCAACATGATCTCAGGTGAAACTTCTTATGTTGGAGGATATAACCCCAATCTGGTAATGGGTGCCCCCATGATGACCATGAATCTCCCACCACCGACAATAGACCAGTAGGCCCGGTACGTGTATTCATCTCAAACCCAAACAACATTGGGTCTAGAATCCTTTCCCTGGAACCAGCCGTAGCAAATGCAACAACCATAGACACAACCACCTAGATTTCCTTTCTTCTAGTCATCCACGGCTAGAGGATTTCCGCCCTTGACTTTGGTGAATGCTATCGCTTTCCCGGGAAACCAACAACAACAACTGTCACACTATGACACGAATACCCAGTTGACCACTGAGGTTGAATCCCTTCGATGAATATTGTCCACACTGACTATGGACATGGGTCAACTGAAGGTGGGGTCCTACACACCAAAAAATTCTGATTCCCAGAGAGGGAATATTTTCTCCGGCCAACGAAACAATAATGCCGGAGTAATGGAATACCAATGCTAATGCTGGAGGTCCCCCTCCAAACCAAAAAACCAATAAGAGTGGTGTTGGACCATCCCATTTCATGCTAGTCACAGACTTCCAGTCAATGACCAGTTGGTGTAGATTGCATGACATAGGCTCCCATAATGAGGTAAACTATGCCACACTAGAGAAAGTCATCATGATTTCCCAGCTGGATAGACAACAAGCTTCTGATCCTACTCCCCCAGAGCCTCCTATACAAGAGCCCACTCATGGTGCCTTTGCCTATGAGACCATCTTCTTTGGGACTACTGGAGAAGATGAAGAAGAATCCAAACTATAGGGATTCTTTGATGAGTCAATTCTGGCCTTTGAGACCAATGCCTTCACCAACCCACGGGCTCCTTACAACACTTGGAGTTAGGCTGGTAAAGGACCAATTTACACACCCACACCTCCCAAGGACACTCCTCCCTGGGACAACATGACTGATCAGTCTATCCCTCCAAAAGGCCCTAGCTCTAACCAAGCAAAGGACCCAGCTGAGCGAAGCCACCAATTCCCAGGAGGAAGGTTTGACATCATGAAGGTGTTAGAACAAATCACCACCTCCATGACCTTGATGGAGGTTTTGCTAAAGTATCCTAAGTAGAATAAGTCTCTTCTGAAGCTCTTGGGAAACCCAGAAGCCGTTAGTCACCCACCCAAGACTATCTCTTTTGAGGATGCCAACACGGTTGTCTTCCGAGGAAATACTAAAGATCCTCCCTTCCTACTAGGCTTAAATATACAAGGGAAAAACATACACAATTTCCTAGTAGATTTTGGGGCTTCGGGAAACATCATGCCTTTATCTATATGCCAGAAGCTCAAATTTTTCCCCACCCCATCAATAATGTAGTAATCCAACTGGATAAAACTACTATAAAGATGGTGGGTGAACTGAAGAATGTCTAGATTCAACTCATCTGGGACCCTAGGATAGCCAGCATAATCGATATCCAAGTGGTGGAAATCCCAGAAACTTACAGGATGTTGCTACGTCAAAATTGGTCCAAGTCCCTAAACGGATACTTCTCGACTGACTTCTCCCACTTATGGCTCCCCTGGGAAGGAGAATCTAACAAGATCTAGGTTGAAAGTGAGCCCTAGATGAAACAAGCCCTCATCGAAGTCAGGAGGGTGAATGAGGTCCTATTCTTTGAGACTTCCCCCAGGGTGTACCAACCCCTTGAGATCCTAACATTTGATTTCACCCCTAGGGAGGATCCCATAGTTCTGCAGAGAACTCAAGACTTGGAAGAGAAATTGAGGATTGAGGTTGACTCTTAGGGTGTTGTAGCAACCCCCACCACACTCTGGTCTGACACTTGGTGCTAGGTGCACTACCAAAAACATTTGAAGCTTGAGTGTGAACCTTGCCTAGTTGTTTCTACCCAGTGTATCAATTCCCTCTGGAAGAAAGAACATACAGGTGATTCCCTGGGACCTAGTGCTCCTACTGGTAGCACCCCTCTAGTGCCACGTGTCTGGGAATCCCAACCACAAGTCTCTCTAGAGGGAAACCTCACCCCTATACTAGAAGTGCCAGAGGAGACTCCTCCCAACCCTCCCAAAAATAATCCAAAGACCACTTCATCTTCCTAGCCTCAGACAACAAACGATGACTTGTGGACCCTTAAGTTCGATGGGTCCCAATCCAAACTAGGCTATGGGGCCAGAGTGGAATTAATCAACCCCTAGGGGAAATCCTTCCTCACATCCTACAAGTTGTAGTTCAACTGCATGAATAACATCACAGAGTATGAGGCTTTGGTCCTTGGACTCCTATTTGCACTAAGGAAAGGAATCACTTGCCTCCGAGCCTTGGGTGATTTAGAGTTGATTGTTAAACAGGTCCGGAGTTAATATACCTATCACGATAAAAGGTTGGCTACATAATGCAACCAGGTATGGAGCCTTATTGAGGATTTTGATACTTTTAACATTGATCTCCTTCCCTAGAGATGAAATTATGTCCCAGATGCCCTTGCTATTTCTTCCAGCACACTCGAGCCCATGGCCTGCTCGTGACTCCAGAGATTTTCCATTGAGATGATCCCCACCCCGTCTATTCCAGACAATGTCACCCACTTTTAGGTCTTTGAGGCTGATCAACATATCCTGGGCTTCATGGTCGATGTTGGTGTTTTTGAAGACCAGATAGTGGAAGAGAAAGATCATGATGATACTGGATAGGGTGATGAAGATGATGGGATCATGGACCTGCCAACCAACACCATCCTGAAGGGGATGGTCACACTTGAATGAATATTTGACTCGGACCCTCAGGGCCAGGACAAGATATCATCCTCCTGTGAGGGAGGGAAATTTGAGAAAGTGAACATCAACCAGCCCGGTGAAGAGAAAATAATACACATTGGCACCTCCTACTCCCTTGAGGAAGGAGAAGATTCTCATGGTTCTCTAAGAATACATAGACATAATCACATGGGGGTATGAGGATTTGAAGACCTATGATACATCCATCATGACTCATACTATCCTACTCAAACCTGATGCTAAGACTTATCAAAAAAAGCAATGACCGGTCAACCCACTGATCAAGCCTCTAATTCATCAAGAGGTGCAAAAACTACTGTCAACCTAGATAATCTTTCCAATCTGGCATACTACGTGGGTTTCCAACCTAGTCCCTGTGAGAAAGAAAAGTGGTGAGATCTGCCTTTGCATGGATTTTTGAAATTTGAACAAGACCTCCAAGAAAGACAATCACCCTCTCCCCTCATTGGAAGAGGTATTGCAAATCGTGAATGGATCACAAATGATGTCTTTCTTGGATGGTTACTCCGGGTACAACCAAGTCATGGTTAAGTTTGAAGATAGAGACAAAATAGTGTTTACTACCAAGTGGGGAACATTTTCCTACTAGAGAATGCCCTTTGGCTTGATCAACATAGGGGCCACATTCCAAAAGGCCATGGACATTGTGTTCAAGGGTCTCATGAACCGATGCATAATCATCTACATGGATGATTTGACCGTCTTTTCCTAGGACATGCATGATCATTCCGCCCACCTCACCCAGATTTGTGAGTGATGTCATCGGTACGGAATATCTCTCACCCCTAAGAAATGCATATTCGGGGTCACTGAAGGGAAGTTACTTAGGCATATTGTCTCCAGGAAGGGTATATCCATTGACCTTGAGAGAGTTGAAGCACTACTAAACCTGCAAATGCCTAGAAACAAGAAGGAAATGAGGTCTTTCTTTGGAAAGATGAACTTTGTCTAACAGTTCACCAATGGATTCACCGAGATCATGAAACCACTCAATGAGATGATGAAGAAGGATACCAAAATTGAGTGGAGTCCTGAAGCAAAGCGGGCATTCGCCCAAATCAAACAAATGATTACCGAGGCACTAGTTCTGGCTATTCCAGACTACTCCCTCCCTTTCTACAGTTATTCCTATGCTTCGCCACATTCTGTTGTGGCAGTATTGACCCAAAAGGTTGAAGGGGAAGAATGACCAATAGGTTTCAAGAGATCCCCCTTCAAGAATTTTGAAGTTTGGTATTCATCCTTGGAAAAGAAGGCTTTTTCTCTCGTTCGCGCTGTGAAGAAATTTTGACATTATATTCTCCAGAGCAAGGTGCATGCTATCATCCTGGACCAGGCAGTGAAATCTTTGCTAATGTAGAGTGAATTGGGTGAGAGACAAGGAAAATGGATGGCCATCCTCCAAGAATATGATCTGGAAATGCAACCCATGAAAATAGTTCGAGGCCAAGGACTATGTAGAGCGATGGTAGAAGAGACTCCCCACATCGAATGTTAGACATATACAGTGGAGTCCATCACTTGAGATCCATGGTACACAGACCTGGTGTACCTTTTGTTAAATAATAGATGCCCGAAGGGATTGCCTCCAAACAAACATTGTGCCCTATGGTTGAAAAGTGCACATTTCATGATAAAAAAATGCCATGCTTTTTTGCAGGAATTATGAGGGAGTGTACCTCCAGTGCATCCATAGGGTTCAAGCTACAAAGATAATCAAAGAATTCCATGGATAGTTTGGAACTGGGCATGGCTCAGGTGATGTCACTTCCCATCACATTCTCCGGGCTGAATACTATTGGCCCTGTATCTTTAAAGATGTCTACACTCACGTCAGGAAGTGCCATACTTGTCAAACAATGACACATCATGAGCGGAACCCAGCTATGCCTTTGCAGCCAGTTTTTAAGCTAGACCATTTGCCCAATGGGAATTTGAATTTATTATGGAAATCAACCCCAACTCATCTCCCAACCACCAGTAAATCCTAACTGCTATCGATTATTGCACCCAGTGGTCTGAATCCATACCTTGTAAAAACAACACGGCAGATGTAGTTATCAAATTCCTAGAAGAAAACATCATCACAAGATTTGGAATGCCCTTCTCTATAGTATGTGACAACGGTCCGGTGTTTTATCTGGCACAATTACTAGAATGGACCTATGACTAGAAGATCACTCTGAAGTTTTGTAGCAACTATTACCCCCAGGGGAATGGCGTTGCTAAATCAACTAACAAAAAATTGCTTGAAGTGATCAAACACCTGTTAGAACAGAATCCCTAGAATTGGCACTAAAATATGAGATTCACCCTCTAGGTGGATCGTATTCAAATTCAGGTCGCCCTAAGGACATCTCTATTCCATCTAGTTTACGGCCATAACCTAGTGTTCCCAATTAACTTACAAATCCTGGTTTTACAGTTTATGCAGGAATTTGGCAACTGGGACAATATTGTTGAGGTTAGGCTCCTAAATCTGGTGTGAATGGAAGAAAAAAGAGATGTAGCCCTTGAACATTTTGCGCATCACCAAGTAGTATTGAAATGATGCTTTGGCCGAAGAGCCTAGTATAAGGCCTTTTAGATTTTAGACTTGGTCCTCTTGTGGGATAAAGCCCGAGAAAAGAAAGGGAAGGACACCAAATTCCAACGGCTCTGGCTCAGACCATATTTGATCTCAGAGATCTATGGGGAAAATACCTATCACCTTAGTACCATGGTTGGGTAACCTATCCCATTTCCTATCAATGGACAGTTCCTCAAACATTATTTTGAGTAAGGTAGGTTTGTCCAGAGTTGTAATATATGTAGTATATATAAATCTTCTTGCTTGTAAATATTTCTTTCCCGGTGCTCCATTTGGAGTTCTTTATCTTGTAAATAGTTTTTTTGGCTATCCTCTAGGGCCGCCCCACTTTCCTTTTTGTATTTTTTTCAGCTTCATTCTTTCTTTTTTGGGTTTCCAGAGTTTTGCTCCGCTTTTGTACGCTTGTATGCTTCACATAACATCTAGTCTCTGGGATGGTACCTTTTGCATTATGGTGAACTTGGAATCTATTGTTAGCATAGTCGAATTGGTTTGGTCTCCAGAATTATCATAAGTTTTGTAACAAGCTATGAGTAATCTTCATCAGATTTATCCCCTAAAGTCTAGCAATCAGTTAAATTAGAATAAAAAGAAACAAGTAATCGGACACACCGAGGGTAGATCGGTCGCACTGGTTTGTTGGCCCATGTCTGAATTTGTAGAATTCTTTCTGGGTTTGGAGTTTTTCTTCCCCATTTAGAAAATTGAGGTGGGTGGAAGGGTGAAAGAAGTACCACTATTAAATTTAGCTAAGCTTAAGCTTAATGGTGAAAGAAGTACTGCCCTCCCATCCAGAAAAGAATAAAATAATAAAGAAAAGAGGGAATGAAAATTTTGGTATCCAGGAGAAACGAGAAAATTTGATGACTTTGGATTGATATATTTAGTGCCTCTTCTTTGCTTCTCCCAGAGGTCATCAACTTGATTTTCTTTCAAAGCATACACTTCACAACTGACAAAAGACCAAGGATAGAAACACGTATGAGCCAGATTTTCTCAAACACTTCACGCCTTGCAAACAAGATGCTCCGAGTAACAATTGATTCTGGTTTTTCTAACCAAAGATTCTACAGTTCTCAAATACACTAAGGAATTCATCCCATATAGTCACCATTTTTATGCTCTGCATACCCGTCCCTACATTTTGGGTGCAAAATGTTGGGTCCCCTCTTTTCCATTTTTGTTTCTTTGCCTTTGTTTTTCTTTGTTTCTTCTCCAGGTTCTTTCCCTCCCATGAGGTTTTTTTTCTCTATCTTTTGGCTTTTGTGTCTCCGGGACCCGGTCTTGGAGTTGGTTGTTCTTTTCCAGAGTCAGATTCTAGACTCTGGTATTCTCCGTCATGACATCTTCTTTTCACAAAGAGATATCATTGCGTGGAATCCTTGGGCCTAGAGTCTAGAGGTTTGCTTGTTCTGAAGTCTACGGAGAAGAGGGTAACTTTCTTTTTACCTTGGGTATAAAAATAAATTACATGTCACTTTTGTAGTTACCGTGATTAAAATACTCAAAGCTTTTAGAGTGATTCCTTGGTGATTTGAAGTGCGATTAAGTTTCAAATTACACTGAGCTTACAGGGTAATTGCGAGTTGATTTTTGCTGCTGATCAGTGATTATTCAAAGGTTGAAGCTATTGCAGAATGGTCCTAGTGTGCTCTTTCCCTACCCTTCTTCAAATTTCCAAGTAGGTCTTTTGGTTTCCCTATTTTTTTCATGTTTTGTTTTTATTTCCCTTTTCTCTTTTGGGTCTGCGTCTTGTTCGCAGGTTTCCTTTTTGTGCTCTATTTTTGGTTCGCCTCTCGTTGGTCAATTGGCCCTATGAGGAGGTTGTCTGCCTCCTGTGCATTTGTAGATTAATGTTGATAGTGTACATTGTTTCAGTCTGGTTCGTGTATATATGTGCTTGGTTGTGTAAATTTGTAAAAATCTATAAATGATGTATAATTTTTGTATGTTGCATGTATATATGTTTTGGCTCTCTATATTTTATGTATATAACCTATATATCCGTCTGAGCTCGTAAGTTCCTAGCAATCTATCTTATGTTTTAACCCTGGTGAGACCAAGTCTGATTGAGACAAAGTTGCCACAGATCAAACTTGGCACCTTGCTGGTTCGAGCCATGGTGGATTTCTCTCTCCTCCATCTCATCACCTTAATGGTAGGATTAATTTCTCACGAGCGAGCATTCAAACCATGTCCCATCTGGAATTTATTTTTCCTTGTGCCAACCCACTTGTTTCCATTAATTTCCTTTATATTTCCTGCCATCTGACCATGTGCCAATCTACATTAGCCAAATACAGTTTCCTACTAGTCACATCGGCATGACAATGGCTAGATTGTCTGGGATTCGGGCCCTGAATCCCCCTTTCCCTGTGTTTCCCCTTGTCATTTGGTTTAGTTTCCGCCAGAGTCCTATTCACATATGTTACATGTATTCTGGGAATTTTGATGTATACTGACACTTGTTGAACAAATGCAAGTGGTAACAATTTCCCTTGAGTTCTAGTGATCTTTATATATATCACATTCTAACGGTTCTCTGGTCTTGCATGTTGTGGGTAAGTTGATCGAGAATGTCTGAAGTGATCACCCCTCCTTCCAGCCTGGAGCTACCTATCACATCCACTTTAGCAGCCACCAAAACTAAGTTTGAAAGGTTACTAGAAAAGTTGCCCTTGACCTCCAAGTATCCCAAGGATGGTGCCATCGTGGGGTCCAAAATAGAATACAAAGTTCAAGAGATAATAGACACTGGGCCCGGATCTTGGGCAGAAGTGCAAGGCTTAATTCAAGCCATTTATAGGTTGAAGGCCACTGGAGACAATCTGGCCACTCTGATCGCCACCTTCGGCATCATCAAAGTAGTAAATTTTCCTTGCTTAGTGCAATCTCCAGAGTTAATACTCCAATTGGCAACATTATATAACGCGCCAACTCAGACCATCTTACTCCTGGATCCCCAGCCACTACTGTACCCAACAATTGTCACCTTGGATGTGACAACTTTTCCTCGGGGCTGGGGATCCCACAATTCAATGGATCCATTGTCTAGAATCGACTCCAGACATTGTAGGAGTTTGAAGGTGCTGAAATTATCTCCCGGAAACATATCAACAACCATTGGTTGAAAGTCCCAAAGAGGGACTGTAGGAGGATGAAATTAGAAATTCCCCGTGAGGAATTCAAGGAGCCCATTCAAGTGGGAATTATGTTTTTTATGCAGGATATTTGGATTGCCCCATGCTTGGGATTTCTAGTATGGATGTATTACTTTCTGTACTACATCACAACTCCCAGTTAGACTTTCAATTGGGCGGCCCTCATATCCAACCATGTAGAAAAGAAGCTAAAGGGGATTGCCCAGAATTCCAAGTTCTATATGACATCATACGTGCTATGGGCACTAGCACAACAAAGGTTGGCTTTTCTAGGTTTGGGAACAATCAAGGATCTTAGGAATGGGCCGGGCCAAATGACACCATGGGATCACTATCCCCAAGTGCAATGGGAACTTAGTTTCTCAAACTTCTTCTGGGTAAACGATGTCTTCATTTACCACAACATTATAATGCTTACCCAGGATTCTGGGTACCGACTATCACAAGCGGCAATGACCCTGATCAGCTCCTATGGCCAATATTTCATCCAGTTCTGACATCACATGTACATTCGGGTGACAGGATTCAATGGGAAGCCCCATCTTCTTCCCTGGTATTGCGGGGACATAATTATTCTCTTAGAGTTCTACCAAAAAATGATGGATCTACACACCTTCTTCACCTTGAAGAAGGTCATCAACATCCCATTCCCTTTCTCATGTGGTAACTATACATGTAGCTTTGCCGCAGCCCACGAGGCAGACAGTGAATTGAAGAGCTTGGGGCTAGTGGAATTCCACCACACCCGGAAGAATTATGATCCTCTCGGCAAGATTTCCACTGCCCTTCCTCGGGCATCCCCGCTCCATGAAGCAGATATTGAAGATTTTTTGGGTAGACTGCCAAGATAGTTTTGATCTTCAGGCCTGACAGAATACAAGGATGAGCAAAGGGCTCATGAAATGCTGGACCTTCGGACTTTCCCGAAGGGCTTTATAGATGATGGGTCGTTGGAAGATCCAACATATAAAGAGTGGTGACTGGACAAATTAGATCTCCCTTCGGTGGATTGCGCCACCCCAGAGGACCTAACAATTGAAGGGGTATGTCACCTCATTATAGAGGCAATTCACTAGTACTTTGCCCGGGTGTGTCCCAAAAGCACCCAAAAGAAATCAACGGTCAAAAATACCATTCCCTCTTCAGCTAGTGTCGGGCCTTCCTCATCTGCTAGGGTTTTTGAACCAAGCACAAGAAAAGGGAAAGAGAAAGAGGGTGCCCCAGTTCTTAAGGCACCACCCTAGGTTCCTACCCTCCTAATGGAACAACTACATCAACAAATGGAGTCAACAAAGCTGACCAACCAACAACTAAGCATGCGGGTATCCTCCAGCCTCCTTGTAGCCCAGTTGGCTTCTACTTGCCTGGTGGGATCCCTGTCATTTGTAGCCATGATGAGTAGATATACTTTCACTAAGGCAGAGTCTACTATTATTGTAGACATCGGGACTCCATTAACAAGAAAGAAGAAGAAGGTGACACCCAAACCAAGTGCAGCCGCCAGTCCTCGTATGCTAGAGATGCCCCTGGTAGATGTCAGTTTGGACTCTCCTGAACTAGAGGATATTTTAGATTCCTCACCCTCGCGTGATGATTTTGATGACATGTTATTAGTGGAGGAACTCATGGAAATTCAATAAGATATGGGTCATGCGGTGGAAGAAATTACAGCTTAGGACAAAGAAGAGGTCCCCGCAGAAAAGGAAATCCCAGTAGAAAAGAATACATCAGAGCAAGAGGCTCAGAAAGAAATACCAACAGAACCTAAGCAGGAAAGGATACTGGTCCAAGAGACCGAGAACACACCAAGGAAACACACAGATGAGTAACCGACGATCGGGGAACCTAGACTTGTGGGATCAATCATACCCTCGATCATCATTCTCCGAACGCCTTTGGTAACTCCGGGTGACCAAGTGCCTCGGAGCACTTTTAGAGAGGTAGTAACAGCAGTCGCCTTGTTAAACTTCAGCCAGAGACCTCACCCACCTACAAAAGATGTTCTAGTGGAGGAAAATGTCCTAATAGAAGTGGCCAATGAGTCCCAAGAACAACAACAACAAACAGACCAAGAAATCTTGGATAAGGAAAATGAAGAAACAACTGATGTTGGGAGGGATGAGGAAGTCCCTGAAAATACAGGGGATGTTGAGATTGGGGAAAAAATCCTGGATAATACTATGGAAGACACCAGTATGGTAGAAAACCTTGAAGGTTCCAGAGAATAGGAAAAAGAACAAGAAAAGGAACCGGAGCAAGAGTGAAAAAAAGAGCCTAAAGGTAATGTGCATTCTGGGAATATTCTACCAAATTCTGAAAGGAATCTTAAAGAACAGGTCTTAATATCAAATCCACCCCAGCTATGCCAATGGTTGGTCGAGTCAAGGAAAAGGAAGACCCTGGTTGCGACCTCAGGCGCTACACTCTCATTGGCAGAAATGATGGCCAAGAATGCAGAGGCCCAGAAGCCTAAGAAGGCACAGGTAGTCCATACTCTCTAGACTAATCCAACAGGCAGTGTCATGGAAATTATCACAACACCCCCACTAGATGTAGAGGCAACGGCCATAAGGCCTGAATATTACAACATAACAGAAGTAGCATTGCGGAGGAGAGACAAACAGGGTGAGCTATATTTACTGAAGGAAGCCACCAAGGTGATAGAGGCAAAATACATCAAGCAGGGCCAGAAGCTATAGGAGGAAAGAGAGACAAATGCTAATCTCCTTGCACTTCTAGCAAAACTCACAAAGTTGCTGGCCAAGGTCCACTTCGAAACCCCTTCCTCTAGATTGCCTCTTGCACAGGGCAATGTGGATTCTCTACGCATTATGAAGAAGAAGGCACAAGCTGTGGATGGGTGGGTTGCCAAGAAAGTAACCACGATGAGACAATTTCTGGCGGTGTCCCTCCCAGACCTTTATTGGGTTGATGTTCTTCTCAACCAGGCAAAGGGCTCCACTATTATATGGGAGCAAGATCTAGCCAAGTATGAAAAATGGAAGGCCAAGCTAGAAGAGATCCGCAACATAGGAAAATAAGTCACCACAAAGTCCTAAATTCTAGGAGACAAATCATATGATTCCCTCTAGGCCCAGTACTCCAGACTTGTCCTCAGGGGTGAGGTATGCAAGGAATTGGTTAAAGCCTTGAAAGAGAAATTGACAGCTACCCAATACCCCTTGGGTCTGTTTAAAGCATTCATCGTTGGGGTATCGCAAGTTGATCTCTTCACCACCAGGACGTGCACCCCAGAGGACTATGTCCTCAGCAAGTTTGATGAGAAGATGGAGTTCCTATACCCGTCTACCAAAGATTTTGACCAGGGTAGGCTATCCAGATTGTCCAAGATGATGATCCGATCACATGATGCCATCAAAATGGTAGATGAACTCTAGAGCAGGGCCAAGGATGTTCAGGAGGCATTGGAGGCTATCCAAAGTAGGTGGGACAACATCAAAGATATAGATGAAGAGAGCATAGGCCAAGTATTGGAAGCTTGGGAAAAATCATAGGGAAAAATAAAATTCTTTGGATTCTAGAGAATCCCGCCAACCCCATATTTGTTGTATTCATTCATTCTTTTAGAATGCACGTTCCTGGATCCCAGAATTTGGGATCCCACATTTTTGTATTCTTTAAGTGACCTGTGTCCCGGTTCCCAAGATCGACTAGTCACTTTCAAGGTTGTTAATAAAGGTTGTTAGAATGTAGGTAACTACAACGAGGCATGTCAGACTGACAAGAGGTTTTCTGACAAATGGTCTTCCCAAGGCACTGCTTCAACGTTACACCTAGCACATCGGAGACAAGGCATTGCTTTCCCATTTATGAGGCATGTAGCCTCGATCCTTGAGGGATTAGATTTCTTCTCTCTCCTCCTGGTTCTCTTCTTGAGGCTGATTATTCCACTCCACTTTCTTGTCTTATTCTTCTGACATGTCAAACCTTCTCCGTCTCGAGGTCTTTTGTAACATGGTGCAAGTAGTACTGGCCACCGAAAAATAGTATTATATTGTAAAATTGTAAGATAAGTTAGGTTATTTTTAGGTCAAATGATGTGTATAAATAATAAGTCTAACCTCATTCCAAGGGTCGGCAAAATTGATGATTTTGTAGTCCATAGCTAATAGCAATTTGAGTTTTCTCAATTCTTAGTTGTAGAGCTCAATGCTCCATAGTTTCTAAGATTTCAGTAGTTAAATTCTCCCTTAGAGCCACCATTGTAACATGCACCAGTGCTTGCTAGAAGAAATGTTAATGAATAAGGAATATTTCTCTCAATGATGTTGTTGGCATTCTGTCTTCTGGGTTAACGGTATTTTATGCTTTGTGTTCTTCATGTCCTTTGCTCTGGTACTTAAAGTAGATTAACGACCTCCTTTCCTTTTCTAGTGATAAAATATAAGCTGATGGTCTTGTGTTTCTTTGGTATTTAGTGTAGTGTGCTAGAGTATTGTCGATGTTTTAAATGTTTAGTATAACTATAGGTAGATGAAATCTTTCTAACTCTATAGTATCTTTTGAAGTTTGTTTGTTAAATGAATGTGCGCTTGCAGGAAACCCCACTTGCCTGAATCCATGGAGAAGACAAGTTAAGATAACCAGCTATCCCCCTCAAACAAAACAGTCACATCTCCCAACTGAACCATGCACTGTCGAGACCCGACTCTCATGTGCTTGAAGGCCTGGGGAATCTCATTTCCCCAGACAACCTTTACAGGTAAATTTGGCCGGTACCTCGGTATCCGGTGACAACTTACCTCTCTTGGTGGACCCGGTCATAAAGTCCCATCAACATGAGGGTGAATCCATTTTATTCTGGGCTCAACTGCCTCCATACAAGTAAATTCAATTTCCACCATGAAGCATATGGTGTCTTTGTATTTCTCAACTATCTTCTTAGGTATCCTAAACCTTTTTTGCATTTTAATCCTGAAATTTTTGATATACATGTCCATAAAATCCTTTATGTTGCTCTCTGATGTAGCCTTGAGTGATATCTGAGACATAGTAGATTTACTCTTGTCTAGGTAAAGATTTGCAACTTTACCTACTATGTGGAAGTAGAGATAGATGATCAATGAGACAAACCTGAATATCTTTCTCTTGTCATGCTTAACAACTCGAATGTTGTCAATCAATTAAGCGCACAATATCCCACATAGATTATACTGACTATTATCTTTCACCATCTTTACTGCTGCTAGGACAGTAGCTGCAGATACACTATTTAGTCTGCTTGCATGCTAAAATATGTAACCTAGTATCATGGTGACCAATTTTATGTCATCTTCCTTAATGGGATCAACTGTCATATCACGCCTATCACTTCTCGATAAACATGGTTGTTCAACTTGCTTTTTCACATCTTTACCAGTTGGAAGAACTGGTTCTATCTTAGGAAGTCCAGTCATGTAATGAATTAGGTCTGTAGTAATACAGATGGGAACTTCACCAATCCAATATAGATCATCATGTATTCTGCTCAACAGGATTTTCACCCATTTTGGCTCATAAAATTTGTGCGCATTAGAATACTCAAAGATAGGGTTATTAGTGAGATGCATGTATGCATCCTTGAATAAATAGTCTGGTTTCATCATTGAATCCATAAGAGTTGCTATGTTGTTGTCCCTAACGGTTTCCTTCTTATAGTAGATGTAAGCACAAATGTCTTCCACATGTATGAATCCTAGTGGAGTCTTAGAGAATGCCCCTTCTACATCATCTAGAATAGACTTGAATGGATTATTTTTAAAGACAAATCTCTTCCTTTTAGTAATGTCAATGACTGCAGGGGTTTCCATACTCACTTGTTGATCAACTAAATAGGGTTCCACCACAATTTGAAGCAACGCAGCTGCTAGGGTTCCATTTCAACTTGCAATATGTTCACAAATTGATCAAATCGATATCTTTGAATGCTTTGATTCTTAGTGCTCTTGTTCTCTACAAATTTATGATCTCAGATGTAAACAATGAGGATAAATGATTGTTTATCAACTTATATAAAGGTTACTGCATTTAATGCTTTCTACCGTACGCAGTTTCAATTGAAACTTTTAATTTTTAATTTGAATGAAGTAAAGGAAATGCATGAATGCATACAACCTTAATTCATGATCACATACATGAATCCATATGCACATACTCAGATGTGAGTATACCAGCCACACAGGGGTTCAGAGCTAGAATAGCTCCCCCTAAGACCATGAGGGTCAACTATACAAAAGTAGAAGGTGCATCCACTGAGGATGCATCTACTACCTTGTTCTCTTCATTATCCTTCTTTACTTCAACCCAAATTTTATCTAAATTAGCGCTTGCACAAACTTAACTTCTCCTGATTCTTCAAAAATAGAATTTTTAGGATTTTCTTGTCTTTGTGTTCTTGACCTGCAAAATCTTGAGATGTGTCCAGCTTTTCTACATCAATGACAAATGATAGGAGGTTTGATGTTATTATTCATCATGATGCATTGCTTAGTTGTGTGTCCATTGTAATTACATATCTGACATGTAATATTCTGCAAGTTTCTTTGAGGTTGATTTCTCTGATTGTATTGATTTTGATTCCTTTGGTTTAGTTGTGACTGATTTCTTTGATTTGTCTTGCAATGAATAGCCCTGTGACCAAACTTATTACATGAGTAACAATAACCATTAAAAGGTCTTACTTCTTTACAGTCTCTTTCCAAGTGTCCATGCTTGTTAAAAGCATAACAAGTTTTGTTAACTTTCTTGGGTTCATCTTTAGGTGGTTCAGTTTTAGACTCTCTAATTGCCTCCTCTTTCTTTGCTTCTGTAGATGCTTCTTGTGCTTTATTTGTTTCTTGCATTTAATTGATTTCAATTTGAGCTAAAATGTATCTGATACCAGTGGTATCACCTTTTAACTTTTGTGCATATAGTTGTGATTGAATCAGATCAGAACTTGTGTGTAGTTTATCAACCTTATATGTTGCTCCTAATGATTCAGATTCTATCCTTTTCTTGATGTTTTCTAATTCTAAGATTTTCAATTCCGCTTGCATAAGTTCATCATCTAATTGTTTTCTCTCTTTGGTCTTTTCTTCAATGGTTGTTAGGATATCTGTAAGTTGTTCATTCAGATCTTCAATTTTATCTTTTAAAGAAATGTTTTTTTTGTTCAGCTTCTTGACCATTTTTCCCAAGTCATTGGTAGAGAAATATTTTAGATCTTTCCTTAATTTCTTGATAAGAATTTGAGAGCCATCAACTTTTAGTTTAAGTTCCTCATTTTCTTTTTCAGATCTGTTAAGATCTTCAAGGGCTGCTTCAAGATTCTTTTTCAGATGTTTTTCTTCTGCTGAATCCATGATCTCCTCAAGTGGTTAAACTTTCTCTCAGAGGACCAGAGCTCTGATACCAATTGTTATAAACAGTAAGAGGGGGCCAAGTGATTCAGTGTTTGTCTATTTATTCTATTTCAGCAACTTTAAACATTAATCAAATATATCTCAATTGAAGCTTAACATAAGAACACATAATACATGATATAATTATGGGGAAACCTTGATTAGAGGAAAACCCCAGTGGGAATTAGTACCCACAAATATTGCACTGTATAATGAACCTGTTAAAGTTCCTTTGCCTTGTTAGGAGTAGTCTTTACAATGCAAGTACAATGACCTGGTTAAGGGTCTGACCCTGTTAGGAGTCTTTTACAAATAACCTTGTTAGGGGTGAGGAATCACTGTCCAAGAAGCTCACTGCTTAGTAGTATGAAGGTTGCAACCTCCTTGATAATAGATATACACTATATCCAAAAGTGAACTGTTGTATGTGACACAATTGTCTAATCAGTTCCATTTATGCGTTGATGCTCTTATACTCTTAAAGAGCTTTATCTCATTCTGACATCTTATACTATTCTTTTATATCTCTTCTCTGCATATTTGACAACACTTTCTAATACAACTTTGCATGTTATATATATATGTTCATTCTTGAATAGACGCGACCATAAACAAGACCTTAGTCGGCCCAAAAACAATATTCACAATGCTTCCAAACAAATTGGCTTAAGCATGTTTACAATAGTAATTAAGAAATGATTACAAACATACTATAATAGGCGCTTGGCCTTTACATAATAAAATATTATATGCTGATCCAAAAACTAAAGTCGACTTCATACTCTATTTTTTGAACTGCTAGTGTACTTGATCTTTCTATAATTTATCTGTACTGACATTCTGTACCATGTGTGTATAGGGTAAGCATAAAAACATATCATAGAGCTTATGTCTGAAGGTTCTTAGTCTGAATTGGTCGTACTCATGTGCGTTGGTTCTCTTATCGACTGTGTATCTTTGTTCTGCTCCGTCTTCTATACTTAGCCATTTTTTCTTACAAGTTTACTTGAGAAAACTTCATATGACTTTGTTGCCATAATGACAACACAAAATAAGTCACATTCTCCCTCAGAGTCAACTTGCCAACAAGTTTTTGGGTTGATTAATTGGAATATTTTTTAGGCCATTGATTCACCCCCCGCCCCCCCTCTCAGTTATTATAACATTACCATTCTAATAAAACAAGATACTATGTGCAATAAAGTGACCATCTCCCTTTAATATATAATCAATTTAAGAAAATAAGATACTAAAAAATAAAAGATGGGCATTTCTCTTTTATATATAATCAATTTAAGAAAACAAGATACTACACAATAAAAGATTATCATCCCCCTTTTGTCTATGTTCATTATAAAAAAATAGGATGCTACATGCAAGAAAGTGACCATCTCTCTTCTATGTACGATGATTCTATAATTGAGTAAATTGAGTAAAGCCTAAAATAACCATACATGCTCACAATAAAAAACACAAATATAAGACATCATAGGTTTGTAACTATCAAAATTTAATTTTCTTCTAACCTAAATAATTTATGCAATAATGAACAATCTAATATAAATTACCCATGATATTAGACAAAGATTCTGCAATGTAATTAAACTAATGTTTATTGTAGTACACCATATGTATGATATTATTGCAGTTAATAACATCATAGTTTTCATACTTTATTGATATAAAACATAATTAAATTATGATAATTTGCATATGTCCAAAGTGCATAATAGAATATTTATTGATTTTGAAAAGTTCAAGTGTTTCTTAAGAACAAAGTCCCATTGCAACAAATAAAAAGATTAACAATAATATCACACTCCCTAATAATATTTTTATATGTTCAAAGTGCATAATAGATTATTTATTTTGAGAAGTTCAAGTATCCCCTAAAAGCAAATTCCCATTGAAACACATAAAGAGATTAAAAGCAATATCCCAATCCTGGACCACATTGATAAATGTTGACACATACTTGATCAAAAAAGTCACATTCCTCATCAATAGAGCAGGTCTGACACCCAGTGCAGGGACCTGGATCAATCTGAGCTACTACCATAGTTGCCATGCCCACTATATAAATTAGTGCTATTATAATCAACAATTCCATTGCCTTTTCCATTTCCTCGTTATTGCTAAAGTATTTGTTGATGATATTATATTTGGTGGCCATGATGAGTTGAGTATAAGTGTTGATGATGAAATGAAAAAAGTAATTTGAGATGTCTATTTGAGATGAAATTATTTCTTATTGCAGATTACATAGTTGGATAAATGAATTTTTATCACACAGTCCAAGTATGTCAGAGAGTTGTTGAAGAAATTCAGTATAGAAGATTCAAAACTAGTAGGAACTTCTATGGTTACTGATTGCAAGTTAACTAATGATGATGATTCCCCTTTTGCTAATCAGACATCATATAGATCTATGAGTGGAGGACTGCAATATATAACTCATTCTAGACCACACATATCAAATGATATTATAATTATTGAAAGGTTTCAAGATGAACCAAAGGAATCACATATGGTTGTTATCAAAAGAATTTTTAGATACTTGAAGGGTAAAGTTAACTATGGATTATGATATGGAAAAGATGATGATGTTACTCTATGTGCACACATTGATGCTGATTGGGAAGGTAATGTGGATGATAGAAAAAGTACTAGTGGAGGTGCATTCTTTTTGGGTAAGAGACTAGTTTCTTGGACTAGTAAGAAGTGGGATTGTATTGCTCAATCTACTGTTGAGGCTGAGTATGTTGCTGCAGCAATAAAAAATAATGAAGTTATTTGGATGAATAAAATGTTGAAGGATATAAGGATAAACATTGATGAGCCTATTGTTATTCACTATGATAACTCTAGTGCTATAAATATCTCAAAGAATCTTGTGTTACATTCAAAGACAATAAATATTTTAATTAAGTTTCATGTCTTCAGGGATATGATTAGTGAAAAGGAATTGAAACTGGAATTTGTGTCTACTAAGGAACATATTGCTGATATATTTATAAAGCCTTTGCTGAAGGATACATTTGTGTATCTCAGGGAAAATATTGGGGTGATAGCCCCTATTAATTAGAACTAATGGTGATGAGGATGAAATTAGTCCAGAAAATATATCACAATATTATTCACTGGATTGATAAGTTTGGGGACTACTCCTTATGGGGAGTAGTCTTATGGTTATTATGGCTTGGTACTAAGATTTTCCTATTTTTTACCTATTGAGGTGAGTTTAGTTTTTTTTTATGTATTTGGTCCTTTTCAATTTATGTCAAAGGGGAAGAGTTGGTGTGAAAAATAGAGGTGATTATGCTTGGGATATATTGTGTTAAAGATGGATATTTAGGGTGATGAAGTGGATATATGAATGTCTTTGTGCATTGATCAGTTTCTCACTTTGCATGTTGCCATCAATGTAAAAGGGGGATATTATTGGAGGATTGTTGAGCATGTAGGAGTTTGGTACTTAGGTGTGCTGACATTAATGTTTTGTCAATTATGTCAATATACTAATTGTTGTTTCAGGCAGTGTATTTAGTATGTTCAGTGAAGAAGATTTTAGTTGTTCAGGCGATATATTAAAGATCTTGAGATACAATCATGAGGTATTGTTCAATCATGTCTATTGTTGGTCTAGAAAGGTTCATTGAAGTTTGGATGACAATTTGAGTGAGGTATGATCGAGTTGTTGGTTATTGTTGTAGTAGATGAATATTTGGATCAGTATGTCTTGGATTTGGTGTTTTAGAGGTTAAAAATGTAGTGGTTTCATGGTTCCTTATCATTGTGTTCATAGCCAGTGTTGTTCATAATTCAGAGTATGAAAAACTATCTTTTGTTACAAAAAAGTACAATATTTTAGTGTTCTTGTTGATCAAAGATGAAGATGAGTTTGGATTTTTTTCTAGATGGTTTTCATGCTACTTGTTGGTGTTCTTGGATCGTGTGATGATCATGTTGTTGAACAACATTGTTTGAGGTGATTGGATTTTCATTTTTTGGGTAGTGTGTTGGTGTTTCTTGATTTAGGTCTTAGCCAAGTTGATGGAGTAGCATGTTGGGATTCTTGATGTTGCTTTGGTAACATTCTATAGGGTTTATGGTTGAAGATTTGGCCTTATCTAAGTCTTAGCCAGCTTGATTTGGATAACTTTAGAGATTAAGCATAAATTTTTTATCTTTAATTGTAATAGGCCTTTTCCAACCTAATGGTTCATTATTCTTTGTAATCAGTATAAATGAGAGATCATTTTGTAATTCTAGAGTGAGAGTGTGAAAATGTAAGGAGAGTTATTGATACTTGTGTTCTGCATTTAAGGAAGAGTTTGTACTTTATTGGAAGTGTATTGGAATTGGAGATGTTATTTGTCAGTTTGGTTGTAATGGAGTGTATGTCCACCCTGTTGTAATTGAAGAGAGATTGGTGAACCAGAGCGAGGGGTAGATATGTGATTGTATTATGAGTAGTGAGATCTAGTAAGTGAGCTCATAGATTGGGGGTATGTGCAAGATCATGGGGTGCCAAACTATGCCCTTAAGTGGCAATGGAAAATCAGAAAAATTAGGGTTAGTCAACTTGACATGAAAATTTGAACTAGCTATCAACCTAATATCAAAAAGTTTTAAGAATAGAATCTGAAGGAAATTGAATGTAGTTTCTAAAATACTAGGCCTTTTTAAAAAAAAAGTTAATATGACTGGTGAAAAGTATAGATTTCAATGCAGCAGTTCAAAAATTTCAGGAAAAAAATAAGAAGTAGGTGTATGTCTGACCACCTTAATCATAATCAAATGATAATTACTTTTTATAAGATTTTATATATAAGTGGTAGACTCATTCCTGGATGTGACGCATATTTTTGTGTAATTTTATGCTAAAAAAATAATTAATTATGAATTATCTGCTACAACATTTTTAGAATAAAAAAACTCCCGTGTCTGACCACCTTAACTCATTGAAAAATTTAACAAATTCAAAAAAATAAAAAAATTTCTTATAGTAGGCGAAGCATAGAATGTGACACATTTTTTAGATTTCAAAAATGTTATACCGTCTGAAAGTTATAGCCATTTTTCAATCGATATATAAATTAGCACTTTAGAGGTAACTCAATTTGAAAATAACTAATAATTACTTACCGAATTCAAAATTTGACAGCAATTATATCGATAGAAATTTGATAATCTCCTTAAGATACCCTTTTCGTTTCATCAAATTTGGGTCAAAAAAATTCGTCAGCTACATGGTCGAAGTCTGGAACTCAAAGAAATAGGGGAAAAACACATTTTTGAGACATTTGAAGAGTTGACCAGGTAGGTATGGTGCACAAAGCAATATCGAGCATAATCGGGTACCCGATATTTTTAGGTACCCGATATTTTTGGGTACCTGATAAAGCTGGTAGAATTTTTAATTTTTAATTTTCCCTCCCCTTTCTCCCTCTTACCCTCCCATTTCTCCATACTTCATATGATATTAGATTATATATTATATATATTAGATAATATATAATATCTA
>MU223757.1:158000-180013 GCA_018584345.1 Thuja plicata
TAAAATATTTATTACCACACACAAGTAAAATACATATACATGCATAATTAATCTTAAACAATTAATTACCTTTCCTTTGTCGATGCATGAGGAAGGAACCCCCTCGTGCCCCCCACTAACATCAGCTGAGAATTGCAAGAGTACAATAAGATGATAATATATTAGTAAATGTATAAATTTTATTGCTCTAATTGATAGAGATTTCAGCATGTACACCAAATAATATAAAAAAACTAATGGGTACATAATTTATAATATACCATATAGGTGTCAAGGCCAAATGAAATGGTCGAAAGTGTGGAGTCATCTACCTACCTCAACTCCTCATCTGTCATCAACTGAACATAAATGGACCAAATATATATACATAAGTGCATGCAGTCATTAAAACTAATCTAAATAAATAAATTATTTTTAAATTAAATAAGTCATGTGACAAATTTATTTATAATGTTTACTCTTACCGTATCAACATGACTTGATGGCTCTGCGTACCCCTCCTCAGCACTCTCATGAGACGCAGATGCTCCATGAGGTGTTCCAGCCTCTGTAGCTGCATCTCCTGTGTCCTCCTCATCAATAACATACTGATACGTATCAGCATTAGTAAGCGGTCCAAAGCACAAATTCTTGCACATATTGCAAGAATGGGGCACGCATACATGTGAACTATTGCCAGATGTCGATGCGCCAGCATGATCCACACCAGGAGGAAACAATGACTTAGTCTGCATGATCAACTAATCACTCAGCATGTGAATGGCCCTAATACTCTGTGAGGTAGCCTCAACAATGATATCAGGATGCTGCACTGGAGGAGGGGGTGCGACATCAGTGGGCGGGACAAAGGTAGTGGCCTTTTTGCGCTAGGCAAATGGCCTAGTCTGAGGAGCTCCTCCGCCTATGCCCATGTTGGGCCTCATGCTACAATAATTAACATTGTGACCAAGCACAAACTCAGCATACAATTTTTTTATGAAATAGAAAGGGAGCTCCAAATTTCTATGGGGTGGTTTATCAAAAACCATCCACCAGTGATCCCAAAAGTGTGTGTGCATTGCTTCATTTGTGCACCATTTTATTGATAATTTTGGCTTTTTGGGGTCAAATTTTAATCCAGTTTTAGGATTAACAAAAAGGGAGGCTATATCTTCCTTAGTTATATTAAAGGCAACAATCCCATCATGGTCAAGCCCATCATCAAATTGGGTGTGCATATCATCACGCCAATGAAGAGCAGCATTATGTTGCTACGTAAGGGTGTCAATGTTTTCAACAATGGTATTTATGGTGGCAAGCATAGGAGCTAAGGTAGGTATATTCTTATACATGTTTTTGAAGCCTCGTATAGTGTTTAGATTCTCTTGTATCAAATCCTCTAAAGATTGAGGGTTTTGAAGTAGTTCTGGATTGTTTTGGGGATCATTATTTGGCGGGGGAGGGTTATTATCTTAATTGTTGTCAGCCATGCCTGATTAAATAATATACAAATATAAATTTCAAATTGATTTCATATATTATTAAAAAAATTAATATAAAACCCCATTTTTGCCAAAAAAACTATATTTAACATGAAAATGAAAAAAATCAATCCAGACATAACAAGAATTTACTTACCAGATAAACTGTGGAGTTGAATTTGTTGTTGGAGCAATCAGGTACCCAAAAAAATCATGTATATGATATATCTAGCCATTTTCCAAACCTAAAGTGATGAGAGAAATGAGGAAAGTGGTTCGTCAGTTTTTTATTTATGCCACAGGTTTTGGGTACCCAATATTTTTAGGTACCCAAAAAAATCATGTACCTGATTAGGCTTGTGCTTCGGTGTTAGGTTTGCCTAGGTGTACTGACACCCAGGCCTACTAAAAAGTCAACAAGCGCTTTCATACGCTTTTGGACGAGTGAAAAGTGGATTTTTTTCACATCGCCACTTTTTGGCCCCCCATGATCTTGCACATACCCTTGGGCTATAGCTTGTGGTTCCTTGAGAATCCTTTTGTTCTCTATTTTTTTGTTAACCGGGCAGTACTTTTAGTAGAGTACATTTATCTTGTGGGTTTGATTCTGTAAAGGGGGAAAATTGATTAGGTGAATGAATGTGTGTATTTGAATATTTGTGTTGTATTTCCTTAACCTTTACATTTAATTGTAATTTTGGATGTGTATGTATTGTAATGTGATTAAGCATATAGGGGGAAGGAAGATAAGATATTCCTCTTTTATCCCCAATTGCACAAATGAAAGATCCAAGTTGATTAACCCAAAAGAAGGATCAATACATAAATGAATCAACCATTTGGAAATGAGAGTAAGGAAGAAGATCTTAAATTCTGTTTTATGATTAAGGAGATACAATATATAACAGTAATTGAAAAGGATGAGAGGAAGTGCCAACCTTAAAGAATTACATATTTGAAGAATGTTGTTTTCTGAGGTCTGTACTCTGTTTCTGGAAAATCTGAAGTATGATCCAGAACAAGAACGCAGAGATGAACAAAACCCATAAATATTTTTTTGATCTGACACCATCTTATGAAAAAGGTTGACCTTGACCCACAAATGTCACCTCTGACCCAATAATCTTGACCCTGACCTGCACATGTTTGACAGAAAATCTATTCACGGAGCCTGATAGTTCGCTAAAAAGGGTATCCAGATCTGAGTTCAAATCCACAGTCATGCACCTATACCTACAAGAAAAAGATATTTATTTGTTGGGGGGAGGGGTTTACCTTATTCAAACCCCAGTTTTGGAATTAACCTTAAATATATAATTGCAATTGCAGAAGTAAACAAAGTAAATACATAAATTCACCTTGCTTGTAAAAGTCCTTGTGGAGGATTCGAATCCTTGAATGCACAAGTATGTATGCACCAATGGATCTAGAATTTAGAATGTAGGATGTCTTCAATCAATTGCTTGTAGATCTCCAACACTAAATATTGAATGAGTTCTTGAATATGAAGAGGCTTGGAAGAAGGTGGATGGAGTGATCACCAAAAAGGGCACTATGTAGCATGAATCCTTCAATGGCCTCCCATGGATCTCTTTGATGAATGCTTGGATTCTTGATGATGGATAGATGCTTTCTTTAAATCTTGCTCCTTAGCTTGCTTGAACTTCACTTGATAATGCTTTTCAATTGCACAATGATGCTTAGGCTTGGATAGAAGACTTAGAAGAACTTCTTTCTTGATTGCTTGTGGTTAGAGAGAGTCTTAGAGAAAATGAGAGGAGAAAGCTTCCTTTTATATGAAATTAGGGAACAATCTTCTAAGGAGGCTGACATTGGAGAATTAAATTCCCATTAAAGCCTTTACCCCTAGGAGAGGACCTATATTAAATATAATTTAGGAATCATCACTTTAGAACCTGAAACAGACGACCCAGAAGCGAGAATTAACTTTTTCAAAGACCAACATCCGAAAACTGTGAGACCCTGAAATCTAGACCCTGGGTCAAGGTCGAGGTTGACCTTGACCTAGGTCAGGGGTGAGGTCAACCTTTAAACTAGGTCAGAGTTGAGGTCGACATAAACCTAAAGGGTTAACCCTGACCCTGAGGTCAAAGATCTCAAATCTGTAGTCCAGAATGCCAAAAACTAGCTAGAGAGAGGTGGAGAATTGGGGCAGAACAGGGGGAAAGCTAGGTCTAAATCAGGAACCCATTCAAGGCACTTGACATGACCCCCAAAGCACTTACTTGGAAGGCTAAACTATTCTACCATGGAAGTGCTTCCATTTTCTGACTATACAGATTCCTATTGGGGTTTCCCTTAACCGGGTTTCCTCGAGAACAAATCTTGTTGTTCTGTGTTATGTTGTGGATCTTTCATAACTATCTATCTTTCAGATCTAAGTGGCTAAAGTGAAAATTAAAAGTGATGGGTGTGTACAACTGATTCACCCCCCCCCCCTCACTCTCAGTTGTGCTTGCCTCCTTTTGGGCCTAACATGCATTGAGTAATTTCACAAGGTTGATGAATGAGGTATTGAAGAAAGTATTGGGTAAGTTTGTGATTTCATATTTTGATGACATTATGATTTTCAATAAGGAAAATCAAACATGGAAAATCAGATTGGGCTCAGAACTAAGTTTCTGACGATATCTCATTTGGCAAAAAATGCCCCTGTTTGCTCAAGATATGAGAAAATAACCAAGAACTGCTAAAAAATGGCCAAATTCAGCATAACTCACATAGCATTGACGTGATGATCATGCAGTTTACTGGGCGAATTTCAAAAGATTTTTTTTTTTTAAAAAAAACATTTAAAAAAATACATATTTTTTTAAAAAATATGTATAAAAAAATAAAGGGGCCCCGCACGCCTCCCTTAGGGCCTGCGCAATCCCTTGGGGCCAGTGCGGCCTCCTTGGGGGCCTGCGCGGTGGGACCTGCACGACCTCCTAAGGGCCTGCACGGTGGGACCTGCACGACCTCCTAAGGGCCTGCGACAACCATGTGGGGGGAGGCCTCACTGCCTACCATGGCAGGTGGGTGGGGTACGACCCCCACCAAATTTTTAATTTTTTTCTTTTTTTTTGCAGAAAAAAATACATACAAAACCTAAAAAAAGTATGCGGCTTTATTTTATTTTTTTTCAAAAATCTGAAAATGAAATTTGAAGATTTTTTCCACCTGCCTCGAAAGTTGTGCCTATAATAGGGTCATATGGACAAATGTGTTTTACCTCAAAATGAAACTGTGTCTAAATTGGATGTACCTTATATAGAAATAGGGGTTTTGGGGCATTTTGAGCACAACCATGAGGTTGATTTGTGCCCAAAGTGATCTAAAAAATAGCTCCCCTCAAGATCTACATTAAAAAATATTAAAACTTGAAACCCTTGGCACTCCAAAAAATCTTCAAAAAAATCAAGAATGGGCAGCAACAACAAGGCTTTGATACCAAGTTAGAATTTGAAGAATTCAATCACCAAGATCCACTATATGAAATATACTTGTCACAAAAGCAAAGAATGGACACACAACTTATAATGATATGAAAGATGAAATATTCATTTAGAGAGAGAATATAGGGAATTTTAAAAAAATTAATAATTACAGAGACATCAATCCTTATAAAAGATATCAAATACCAAAAGGTGGAGAAACCTAGGTTGCATAATAATAATTAATAATAGAATTAATTATTATATGCCTAAAGTTTAGCTTAAGTGAACTAGAGACAATAATTTAATTAATAAGTGAAAATACCTTTTTACTCTAACAATATATAAATGAATTTACTTAAGTCAGGAAGTACACACGTAGTGCATACATATGGATTCACTTAATTCATGAAGAATACATATATGACATGAAGGATACACATGAATAAAATGTAACACATAAAGCATGAAATCTATTAAATCATCAAGTACACATGTGAACATATATAGCATAGAAAGTGTACACACAAATTTTCTTAAGTCATGAAGCATATATGTAGGACATAGATTATGAAGCAAACACTCGTATGGCATGATTATAGTCATCAATGTATGCAAGGCATAAATTATAATACACATGAGGCAGTGATCATGCACTCAAGGCATGAATCACACATTTAGATATCTGTAAAGAATGAATCACACATGTGGATATGTATGAATGCATGAATCATACACATATTTTGTATACACTTATGAAGCATACACATGAAGCTTGCATGTGAATAATACATAAATCATGATTGTTCTTAATCCAAATAGAATACTCATAATATGTGAATTCACTTGTCATGAAGAATACATATGAATATTCATAGCACATAGGATATGAATTCATTTAAGTCAGAAAGCATATATATGAATATACAACAGGAAGTATATATATGAATTTACTTAAGTCAGGAATTATACGTGTAGTGCATACATATGGATTCACTTAATTCATGAAGCATACATATATGGAATGGAGGATACACATGAATACAATATAGCACATAAAGCATGAATTATATTAAATCATGAAGTACAGATGTGAACACAGGTAGAACATAAAGAGTTCACATAATTTTTTTAAGTCATGAATCATACATGTAGGACATAGTTTATGAAGCATACACATGAATTCACTTAAATCAGGCATGAATCCTGTACACATGAATTTAAGTTATGAAGCATATATGTGAATACACATCAAGTACACACATAACTACATTAAGTTATAAATCACACACATGAATATACACAAGTCATGAAAAAAAAATATACTTAAGGCATAAATCCTACACATGAGTACATACACACAAATGCATTTACATACTAACAATGAATAAATGAACACACAATGAGAAAATTGGACCGAATATCAAGTTTTATATATATCAAAATGAACAATCATGTACATATAAAAAGATAAAAAAACATGCCAAATCAATAATAGAGTTACAAAAATGTGGCATCGACTATGTCAAGGTTTGTATATACAATATAAATGTTGAATATATACAAAATTGGTCATTCAATGACCACAATTAGATCTATATGTCTCTACCAATATCTATGACTATTTTGGATCATCAAAATTGATCCTCTTCAAAGTAGTACATGGATCATTAGGTGTCTGCACAAGAAGAATTCAAATGCTAAATCAGATATCTTTTCTAAAAATAACTAAATACTGGACTATAATTTGTTGGCAGTTGAATTCTTGATTACCTCATCTCTTTCTTCTACACTTGGGTTGTTCCCTAAAGCTGATGGGCCCCTTCTTGGGAAAGCTAGACTTCTAACAAAATGTAAATGTAGAGGATTCATGTGAAGTCTTGAAGGGGGCTATAATAGGTAAAATAAAATCAATGCAAGTTAATAAAATATGTCAAGAAACACTAAAAAACATTGCATGGACTAAAAAACTAATGCATACTAGAGCATCATATGGATCCCATATGTTTGTAGGAGGCACAACCACTGATGAATCAGTTGTGATATTTTCTAGTATGGTAAATGATAAGAGATGTATAGTCATAGAGGGGCAAATTATGGCTTTCTAACAAACATGAAAGTAATTCAAAACTAGTTCACAAGAGGGTTTCAACTAAGAAAACATGCATACCTCTTGGATTTGTTTCATTGGGCCTCCTCTTTGATGATCGAGACTCCTAAAAAATAGAATGGTAAAGGATCTGTAGGAAGTCGCAAAGGGATTTTTAATAGGTAAAAGACAATTAACACAAGTTAATAACCCAAATTTATTGACAAACACTAAAAAAATAAAAATGCATGTACTCGTATCTAAACACAGATGTTTAACATGTATATAGAATAAATACATATTAGAATGTTAGATGGCTCTCCTATAGTCCTAGGAGGCATTGTCATTGATGAAATAGCTATGATCATTTCATGTATGAAGAATCATAATTGGTGCAGAGGTGGGGCTAGTGGGGTTCTTGACAAAATGGAAGAATTGAACATATCAGGAAAATACAAGGTTCAAAGACACCCTTCCCAAATAACTCAAAAGGATATTTCAACCCAACACCTTGACTCAAGGTTTATAAAGCCACAAGGGACTAAATTCAACCAAATTCAAAAGAAAACAATTTACTATGGAGTCAGATTCTATGGGCTATGCACAAAGGACTTGAATTCTGCTAAGAGGCCTAATTATATTGTATTAGGACAACAACGACCTTCCAGAGCCCATAAATCCAAACAATTCTGAATGACTTGGAAAAAAAATTAGATTTTTGGATACCCTTTATCACTTTTTACAACATATATAAAGAAAGAGGTAGGTTGTTTTTGACCATACCCTGCTGTTACAACTTTGGGACCCCAAAAATGCATAAAATGGACACTTTTACAAAGGAACTATACCATAAACTTAACCAAAAGACTCCAACTCTTGGAAAGTGGTTAATTATGTCCTAAAAAACTTAAATCTGAAAGGAATTACCCTCAGACCTTTGGGAACATCAAAATCCCCAAATTAGGCTTCCCAAACCCTCCAAAACTTGGACTTCTCCAATCTAGACTCTCCAAGCAAAATATCAACCAACCAGAGGTTGATTCACCATAATTTAAACATAAATAAGTGCTTTCCAACATAAAATGTACCCCCCATGAGGCCCAATATGTTGCTGCTATAGCATTCCAAGCATTTGCATGCTCTTTAATCCTGCAACAAACATCAAATGGAGATCTCCTCCAACATCTGATGGAATTTATTGCATATTTAGTGTTATATATCTATGATACCAATTTTTGATTCATCCCCAAGTTACAGTGATTACAAAAAGAGGATGAATCACATTCCACGCCTCTAAAATAATGCAAAACTATGCTCTATCAAAGCACAATCTAAGACTTTCAATAAAAAATTCATTTAAATGGATTGAAAATGAATTTATAGAGATTCTAAAACACTCATTGATGTCTATTCAATGAATTAGACTCATTACAACTTTTAGAAATCAAGAAATTTGCAAAAACTACCACTTTATTGCTTCAAACTTGTGAAATCTGTATAATCTTTGTACCAGGTCATACTATGTTCTTCAATGCTCTTTCCAGATCATATAAAAATGCCTCCCAACTGATTTAACCAATTACCATTGGTTATTTGGGATTACAAATGCATTTACATGCTTAATTCCATTTTCCCTCCTAAACTAAGTAACTGTTAAGATTCAGATATTTGAATTCTTAACTTACATAATTTTGAAAATTTAAGATTTCTAACTTATAAAAATGATTAAATATTATTCCTAGGGTCTATTTGAATCCCTTAGATACTTTCTAAATCCTAAGTAGACCCTTTGGGCAATATTGACCCAATTTACAATATTTTTGAAGTCCTATCCCTCTACTTGGACAAATAGGACTTGACAACATTTCATTGCATTCTTTATTACAAATTGTCATTATTAATTCTAATACACCCCAATCCACATTTATGGATTATTTTATTCCTTTTTCTTTGACTGGATCCATAGTGACCTTAGGTGACTTCATAGGTGCTCCTGCACCAATAACATATGTCATAGTCATAGTGGAGGGATTTCTAAGAGATTTTGAACAAAAAATAATGCAATTGAAAGTAAATATAAAAATTTTACCTCTTCCCGCTCCTGAACATCAGTGACATCAGGTGTATTCATTAATTTTGTAAAACTCAATTGTTTCTATATATAGAAAAAGTAAGTTAGGTGCATTAATCAATATAGACCACAAGTACATGTTTAATCATAATACATTTCAATAAATAAACCTAAATTCTATTAAATTACCTTTTTTCATTTGGGTGTCCTCAAGGAATTCTTTCTCTATCTCGGTGTCCTCAAGTCAGGTGCAACAAAAACAAAATTAACATAAGATAAATGAATATGATATCACATGGGTTCAATTAAAATTGTAAACAAGAGATGTGTAAAATATTATATCATAAATATCTGAAGGCCAAAGTCAATGGAAGAAAGCATGATATCATCAACTTCAAAAATATGAGCAGCCAAAAAACCCTATAAAACACAAAATAAATATACATACATTAACAAAAGATATTTTGAATCCTATGTATTATTCTATTTTTATGAATATTAATTTTTTTTTTACCTCAGGTGTTAGAGCTATGAATGCACATCTACTTGAATGAATACTCAGTGGTGTGCTCGTATCACCTAATGCACCATGGAATGCATATTATTCATGTATTAATTTAAATTGTTCTCTAAAAAGATTTATAATATTTATGTGATTACTTAATAAAATGTCAAAACAGAAATAAACAAACTTGTTTTTTTCTCTCCAGAAAACACCATCGTCATCATCTTGTTTGTGAGGCCCACATCCTCAGCAGTGACTGCATGACATCTACCCTTTCAATGTGTAGATGAATGGGATGTCTAACCATCCTCATTCACATCAGTATCTACCCCAACACATATACTCAATTCTCAATGCTCAACTAGGGTAAATATGCTCAATGTGTTGGGCTCAACCAAATGGTGCATCTGATGACGATGGAGGTGGTGTAGGTGTTAATTTACCCTCTGCTCCAAAAAATTGTGTGTCATGCTCAATAATGACATCAAACAATAATGTGGCTGTATGAGGAGTCTATAAATCCATAGTATCCTTTAGGACTACTGGGAACGTAACATGAACCACAGGTTTATTAGCTAGATGCCTCATATGTTGTAGTTGTACTACCCTATGAGCCTGAACTGTACCCTATGTAGAGCCTCTCTCTCTACCCTATAACTGTTAGATGTTAAATTAATTTGACTTCTCGCTAAGGATAAACTCACAATATAGATTTCTCAAACATTATAGAGGCACCTCCCAATTATTATATGGTGGTTGGTCAAAGACCGTATACCACCTATCCCAAAAAGATGCTTTAATCCTATTGTGAACATACCAATGTATAGGAAACCAAGTCATATTTTATTCTAGGTTATTACTAGCAATAAGATCAGTGAAAAGAGAACATATTTCATGTTTAAAATGCTTAACATCTATCCCTCCATTAACCCCATTTTGTAACCTCCCTAGATACCTCATTTACACTATTGATCATTCTTTATAGCATCAAGGTGAGGGTTGAGTGGTCTTCAAGAATAGAGGACCTCAACCTATTGAGCAATATATAAATTTGCGCACTATTTTGTGTAAGTCATTTGATCAGATCATCTTGTGTTGCATCTACATGATTTAATGGAGGAAATGGAGGGTTTACGGGTTATGATGCAATATTTTCAGGTTGTGGAGAAACATTTTATGGTTGTGGTTGTTGCTCAAGTGCAGTGTTTTTGGGGTTTTTTCTCACTTGTCATGAAGCATACACATGAATATTCATAGCACATAGGAGATGAAGCATATAAATAAATTTATTTAAGTCAGAAAGCATATATGTGAATATACAACATGAAGTATATACATAAATTTTCTTAAGTTAGGAATTATACACCTAGTGGATACATATGAATTAACTTAATTCATGAAGCATACATATATGGCATGGAGGATACACATGAATAAAATGTAGGACATAAATCATTAATTAAATTAAATCATGTATTATTGATTATAACACACCTAGAACATAAAGCGTGGACATAAATTTTCTAAAGTCATGAATCAAACATGTAGGACAGAGATTATGAAGCATACCATTGAATTCACTTAATTCATGCCCAAAGCCTGTACACATGAATTTAGGTTATGAAGCATATACATGAATACACATCAAGTACACACATAAGTACATTAAGTTATAAAGCACACACGTGAATATTCACAAGTCATGAAACAAGAATAAACTTAAGGCATAAATCCTACACATGAGTACATACACACAAAAATATTTACATACTAAAAATGAATAAATGAACACACAATGAGAAAATTGGACCATATATCAAGTTTCATATATATCAAAATGAACAATCATGTACATATCAAAAAATAGAATACATGCCAAATCAATAATAGAGTTACAAAAACGTGGCATTGACTATGTCAAGGTCAGTATATACAATATAAATGTAAATATATATGCAAAAATTGGTCATTCAATGACCACAATTAGATCTATATGTCTCTATCAATATGTACAACTGTGTTGGATCATCAAAATTGAGCCTCTTCAAAGAAGTATGTAGCTCACTAGGTGTCTGCACAAGAACAATTCAAATGCTAAATCAAATATCTTTTCTCAAAGTAACTAAATATTGGATTGTAATTTGTTGGTAGTTAAATTGTTGATTACCTCATCTCTTTCTTCTACACTTGGGTTGATCACTAAGGCTGATGACCCCCTTGTTGGGCAAGATGGACTTCTAACAAAATGTAAAGGCATAGGATCCATGGGAAGTCATGAAGGGGGCTATAACATGTAAAATAAAATCAATACAAGTTCATAACATATATGTCAAGAAACACTAAAAAAAATGCATGGACTAAAAAAATAATTCATACTAGAGCATCAGATAGATCTCCTATGCTGGTAGGAGGCACAACCAATCATGAATTAGTTGCAATATTTTACTGTATGGTAAGTAATCCAAAACTAGTTGACAAGATGGTTTCAACTAAGACGAGATGCATACCTCTTGGCTTTTTTGTGTTGGACCTCCTCGTCGATGATTGAGACTCCTAAAAAAATAGAATGGTAAAGGATTTGTAGGAATTTATGAAGGAATTTGTTATAGGTAAAACACAATTAACACATGTTAATAGCCCAAAGTTGCTGACAAACAATAAAAAACTAAAAATGCATGTACTCATATCTAAACACATATGTTTAACATGTATATAGAACAAATGCATACTAGAATCTCAGATGGTTCTCCTATACTCCTAGGAGGCATCATCGCTGATGAGGGAGCTATGACCATTTCCTGTATGAAAAATCATAAGATATGTCATAGTCATAGAGGAAGGATTTCTAAGAGATTTCAAACATACAAGAATGCAATTGAAAGTAAATATAAAAATGTTACCTCTTCCTCTCCTGAACATCAGAGGCATCAGGTGCATTCATTAATTCTTGAAAACTCAATTGTTTCTATATATAGAAAAAATAAGTTAGGTGCATTCATCAATATAGTCCACAAGTACATGTTTAATTATAATACATTTCAAGAAATAAGGTTAAATTCTACTGAATTACCTTTTTTTGTTTGGGTGTCCTCAAGGATTTCTTTCTCTATTGCGGTGTCTTCAATTCAGGTGGGGTACCCTAGCAAAGACAAAATTAACATAAGAGAAACGAATATGATATCACATGGGTTTAATTAAAATTATAAACAAGAGTTGTGTAAATGTTATACTGCAAATATATGAAGTCTAAAGTCAATGTAAGAAAGCGTGATATCATCAACTTCAAAAATCTGAGCAGCCGACAAGCCCTATAAAACACTATATATATATTAACAAAAGATATTTTGAATCCTACATATTATTCTATTTTTATGAATATTAAAAAAACTTTACCTCAGGTGTCAAAACTACGCATGCACATCTACTCAAATGATCACTAAATGGTGTGCTCAATCACCTGATGCACCTTGCAATGCATATTATTCATGTTTAAATTTAAAATTTTCTCTAAATAAAAATTTAATTACTTTTATAAGATTTAAGTGATTAATTAATAAAATGTCAAAACATTAAAAAAAAAAAAACCTGTATTTTCTCCCCAGAAAACACCGTCATCATCAATTAATCTATGAGGCCCACATCCTCAGTAGTGAATGCATGAAATCTACCCACGCAATGTGTACACGAATGGGATTTCAAACCATCCCCATTCACATCAGTATCTACCCCAACATATATACCCTCACAACTGGGGCACATATTCTCAATGTGTTGGGCTCAGCCAAATGGTGCATCTGATGATGATGGAGGTAGCGTAGGTGTTGATACCCTCTTCTCCAAAAAATTGTGTGTCATACTCAATAATGACATCAATCAATGATGTGGCTATGTGAAGAGTCTATAAATCCATAGAATCCTTCAGGACTACTAGGACCAGAACATGAACCATGGGTTTATTAGCTAGATGCCTCCTATGCTGTGGTTGTACCTCCCTATGGGTCCCAACACTATCCTATGCAAAGCCTCTCCCTCTACCTTGGAACTATCAGATGTAAAACAAATTTGACTTCTCATTGAGGATAAACTCACAATATAGATTTCTAAAATAATATAGAGCCACCTCCCCATTATTATAGGGTGGTTGGTCAAAGACTGTATACCACCTATCCCAAAAAGATGCTTTAATCCTATTGTGAACACACCAATGTATAGGAAACCGAGTCAAAATTTATACTAGGTTGTTACTAGTAATGGGATCAGTGAAAAGAGAACACATGTCATGTTTAAGTATGCCCCTCTTTTTCACTTGATCATATGGAAATGCATCCAAATAAAATTATTTACATATATCCCTCCATGAACCCCATTTGGTAACCTCCCTAGATACCTCATTTACACTATTGGTCATTCTTTCTAGCATCAAGGCGAGGGTTGAGTGGTGGTGAAGACTAGAAAACCTCAACCTATTGACCAATATAAAAATTTGGGCATTGTTTTGTGTAAGGTGTTTGATCAGATCATCTTGTGTGGCATCTACACGATCTAATGGAGGATGTGGAGGGTTTACGGGTGGCGGTAGTTGTTGAGGAGCAATATTTTCAGGTTGCGGAGCAGTAGTTTCAGGTTGTGGAGCAGCATTTTGTGGTGGTGGTTCTTGCTCATGTGAAGCGTTTTTGGGGAGGGGATTGTTTGTAGAATCTGACATCAAATTAATAAATAAAAAGCATAAATCAAATAAAAAACCCTACTTCAATTAAAATGCAAACAAAAACAATAAAAAACAATCAAAGCACTAAAATATTACCTGTTCGACGCGATACCATTGTTGCAAATTGATCAAAAAACAAAATCGATCTAAAATACCCTCGGGTTATGATGAAATTTCCTTCTCCATGTTGTTGTTCCTTCATTTTTGGCGTTGGAAATGGCCCAACGCCACTAGTTTTGGGGAATATAATATTTCTCAAAACCCCAACATGTTTTGAGGATCGTTTTTCTTTTTTTCTATTAGTTTTTGCTTGGCTTTGTAAAACCAAGCCTGGCACTTTATAGAAAATTTTCAAAACACACGGGTTATGAATTTTTTTTTTTTTGCATGTGGCCACTTTTCTATTCACCATCTTGGTGCACTTACCCCATGATAAGTTGGGAGTATAAATATATATTTAAATTTAAATAAATTGACATGATAATAATCAATATATCATTGAACCTAAAAGAAACAACATCCAATCACTTGTTTCATCTTTTGTGAATGTCATCATCTCTTCTATGCAACACAATAAATAATGACTAACACCTTCCATCTTCTCCTATGATTGGAAAATATATCTTAAAACAAATTTACATGGAGAATTCAAGAAAAAAAATTACAACCACTTTCAACCTAGATATATATTAACAAAATTTGAAGTTACATTGGATCAACGTGTCTAAAAGTAACTACACATATGTAAATGTGTGCACTATATAAGTCTATGATATAAATATACATATTTATTTTAATCAGTGTTGACATATGATCATAATCATTACAAAGAAAGTGAATGTCTTCAAATATGTCATCCTAATGCATGCAAAATTTTGTTCAAGCATATAGAGTATGTAGTCCATTTGAAAAATGTTAGAAGGGAATGATAAATCTTTCATTGTCAAATCTGTAAAATATTTCAAATTCTAAATAATAACCAAATAAAAAGTATGAAATTGTTCATATCTATGACTGTTTATTTTCCATCTATGAGTTTCTCTTAGACATTGCGAGCTTGCCTCTTTGATAGCTATCTTGCTTTTTTTTTTCCTCATAACTATTTCCTTTCTAAAATCGGGGACAAAATAAAAGAAAAAACAAGAAAAACCTACTCCACCTCCCTTATTGCTTGCTTTTTTAAATAAAAAGGAGGACTAAAGGATATTCCCACTCCCATAACTTTGAAATTTCAAAATTAGCAGTAAGTGATTACTGGATCAGATCATGCATCATAAAAGGAGGTGAGTGCATAATAAATTCTATCATCAACACATAGATACATTAATGGTTGTAATATTTTCCACTAGAACCTAAATAAATAATTTTATATTTTTTCTTTCATTCGTAATAGAACTATAGTGACCTGTCAACATAGGAATACTTACAAATGAATTTTCACATATATACTTTGTGCTAGCTCTTGAAGAATACGGTCTTCAAAGAGGGGCATTAATATGACTGTAAAGAGCATAGTAGATTCATTTCACATATGCTAATAAATTCTAAGGTTCTTGTGACATAATTTATTTGTAGATTACAATATAAACCAATTAAGGACAAGAACATATTACTTTAAGAACTACTATTAATGTATTCATTACTAATGAATTTCTCTAATTCAGCTCTCATGATCACTTCTTTAGTTTGACAAGAATCTAAAGTTCATCATACACTTGGATAAAAGTCTCATCAATTTTGTTAGCATAACATTGCTTGAGTGAGTCCAAAGTGACCGTCTCCCTTTCATCTATTACCATTCTAAGAAAACAAGATACTACGTGCAATAAAGTGACCATCTCCCTTTTATATATAATCAATTTAAGAAAACAAGATACTACACAATAAAAGATGACCATTTCTCTTTTATATATAATCAATTTAGGAAAACAAGATACTACACAATATAAGATAATCATCCCCCTTTTATCTATGCTCATTCTTGAAAAATAAGATACTACGTGCAATTATACCATTTCCCTTCTATGTACGGTGATTCTATAATTGAGTAAAGCCTAAGGTAACCATACATGCAAACAATAAAAAAACATAAATATAAGACGTCATAGGTTCATAACTATCAAAATTTAATTTTCTTCTAACCTGAATAATGTATGTAATAATGAACAATCTAATATAAATGACTCATAATATTAGACAAAGATTCTGCAATGTGATTAAACAAATGTTTATTGTATTATACCATATGTATGATATTATTGCAGTCAATAACATCATATTTTTCACAATTTAATGATATAAAATATAATTAAATTATGATAATAAACTTTACATATGTCCAAAGTGCATAATAGATTATTTATTAGTTTTGAAAAGTTTAAGTGTTTCTTAAGAGCAAAGTCCCATTGCATGCAGTAAATAAAAAGATTAACAGCAATATAGACTCCCTAATAATATGTGCATATGTTCAAAGTGCATAATAGATTATTTATTTTTACAAGTTCAAGTATCACCTAAAAGCAAAGTCTCATTGCAACACATAAAGAGATTAAAAGCAATATCCCAATCCCAGACCACATAGATCAATGTTGACACATACTTGATCAAAACAGTCACAATCCTCATCTTTAGAGCAGGTCTGACGCCCTTCGCAGGGATCTAGATCAGCCTCAGCTACTGCCATACCTGCCATGCCCACTATATAAATTAGTGCTATTATAATCAACAATTTCATTGCCTTTGCCATTTTCCTTTTAGCTCGTTAAGCTCGTTGAAAACTGATGTGAAGAAATTCTAATCCCATACAATTTATAGAGTTTCTAACATTATTGTTTGGACTGCCGTTCCAAATATTCTTCAGAGATTTAGTCGAGAAATTTGTTAGTTTTATCCGCCAGTCTGGAAGAGATCAGCACATTGCACTCTTTCGTTTAAACATATATATTAATAAAAAATGACAAGGGTCAAATTAAATTCTATGTCTACCCCATTTGCGATGTTGTTTAGACGTTTCCATCTATCGTTTACAATCCAGTCGTCCAAAGTACAAATTTGTCACGATTAATTATGGAATATTGTTAAATAATATTTTAATTATTTCAATGAAATTTTAAAATAATTATTTGGATTGTTGGAGGCATTTGGTTGATTTTTAATACTGTGTAAATAATTCGATTCAAAATCAAAGGTGTGTTGCTTAGTTTAAAAAAAATAGACCATGTCAATGTCTAATTTGTGATGGTATTTGACCTATGTATCATTCCAAACACTTATTTTGATGAGAAGCATGATTTGACTTCGAATATTTAATTATTAATACTAATTGAATAAATTTTTATTACGTTAATAATGTTAATACAAATTTACTTGATATATATATATTTAAAAAACTTTTAAAATTTTATAAAAGAAATATATTTCTAAAACAGAAGAAAAGTTAGTTTTAGAGAGAAATAGTTATATTTTTTTATATAAAAAAAATTATAACAAAACATTTATTTGAAAATTGAAAAATTTAGTTATTAAAAACTAATTCAAGATAGAGTATAGTTTAAAAAATATGTTTTTGTAAATTTATAAGGGAAATATATCTGTTTTTAAATTGGAAAATTTGGTTATTAGAAACTAATTCAAAGAATTTTAACTTTTAAAAGATTTATAATAGAAATATCTATTTTAAAATTGAGAAAATTCAAGATAATAAATTTAAAGAAACCTAAATTTTGTAGTTGATTTTTTAAAAGAATCTTTTAGAAATAAATAAACTTCAAAATTTTTAAGGATGTGAAATAGAAAGTGTCTATTTTGATAATTAGTTAGTATGATAAGTTTTTATTTTTCTAATTTTTTTAGTCTTATATCTATGAATAAAAGTCATTTACAATGTCTAATGGTTTGCAATAATAATTTTAAAAAATAAAATTTAAAAGATTTTACAAAGTTGTCAATATGATTTGTAAATTCAAATTATTTACAATTTTCTATGGTTTATATGTTTTAGTTGGTGAATTGTCATTTAAATCTACAAACATTTAGTAATTTTTTAAAACAAACTTTAATATTGTATAGAAGTTTATATCTATAAATCTATAAGTTTATAACACTAAAACAAAAAGGGTATATCCACGCACATATTTAACAACTGTAGCCATAATGATTTTGTTATCAAATATTTAAAAAAAAAAAATTATTATTAAATATTAAATACTAAATATACTTCCCCACCATACCATTTACAACAATCCCCAACATTAACATATTTGACAACACAAAAAAATAAAATAAAATAATCAATTAGATTTGTTCTTCAAAAACATTTATATCATCTTAATTGTTGGGGATATTAACAAATGTTATAGCTACATAGATCTTTATTTTCTTTTTTAATATGTCATAAAATTAAATTTTTTGAATATAAATCTTATAGGTACATGGAATTGGTGAATTTTCACGAATATATAGAATAGATTTTTTTTATTATAAAATGTGTTTCAAAACATTAATAAAAAATTGGAAATCAAATTTAGAAATATTTCAAATCATTGATTCAAAAATGTCTATTTTCCATAATTTTCAAAGGCTAAATACAACTTAGTAGTCATGGATATATAATGTTGAGCCAAAAGACACAAATGGAAACATGAGAAGGTGCCTATTTTCTTGATTTTCATTTGTATATTCCCAACTCAACTATTTCAACATTGAATTCAATAGGGTTTGAAGTGAGGTGAAGGCTAGAAATGACTTGTGAATGCAATAGTATATTTCCTTATTTTAGAAGATTGAGAATTTAAGATAAATATAGATTTTGAAAAATATTATTTCAGAGTAAGTCTAAAAAATAATGCTTGGTTAGCTTTGTGATTTAAAAAAAAAATTATTTAAACATTTATATATATGTTCAAAAAAAGCTTTCAAATAAATAATAATTTTCAATTACATTTCAATAAGTAAGAAGTTTTTAAAATAAATTTTATATCCTTCACATTCTACAAAACAAAACAAAAAATGAAAAGTGAAAGTATATATGTGGATACTTTCATTTAACTTATCTTTTCCTTCACTAATAAATATAGTGAACAAAAAAATCTATTAATTTTCATGTTGATCATATTTATATTTAAATACAAGAAAATGAAAATTTGGTAGTTGGAGTCAAATTTTCCATCAATAAAGAGTGGTGTGCAATGGGTAAGTCCAAAAAGTGGGAAAGTTTAATTGAATAAAACTTTGATCTATATTTGGATACATTCGTATAGTATAATGTATCTATTAAATAACTAAAATAAATAATTATTACTAAAAATGTTCATAAAAAGACAAAGACACAAAATTACTTTCACTTAAATTTAAATTAAAAATTAAAATAGAATAAATCAAATGCAAAGTTAAAATATACAAAAATTAAAAATCTAATATAATTTTATATGTAATATAAATAATAAACTTATTATTGTTAATAAATATTTACATTAAAATGTAAGACAAGCATTTCAATTTATTAGACTTAAAATATTGATAAAATATACATCTAACAACAATAGAAAATTGAAACAAATAAAACTAAAATATATTAATTTTTTAAAAATGAAATCATATTTCACATAATATATAAAATTAAAATCAACTATTATATTAAAAATTACAACTAAACCTAAACTAAGAACTTTAAGAATAGCCAAATAATATGTGGTTAAGTTATATATATATATATATATATAATACAAGAGATGTACCTCTTGAGGCATCTATTACATCAAGGATCAAGGTTTAGGATTAGAGTCAAGATTAGGTTTAGATTTTATATCATGTTTAGAATTAGGGTTATGGTTAATCTTTTGATTAGGGTTAAGGTTTAGGGTTAGGGTTAGGAAAAGGGTTTAACATTATGTCATATTTAGGGTTAGGGTTGGTTTTACTATTTGGGTTATAATATTATTTAGGATTAGAATCATGGTTATGGTAAGGGTTTACATCCTGGTTAGTATTATGATTTACTGTTAGGATGACAATTGTTGGAAATAAATATTTTGTTTTCTATGGTCATTGATGTTTTTGATTAGTGAAGCAACCAAACAAGAGGACAGACTCTTACAAAATTTATAGCCAAAGGGATGTCAAGAAATTAGGCGCGCATACTAATGTGCAGGTTTAATAACATGATGCCACTAATGACACACTATCAGCAGTGAACCTTTATATGAATGTAGCTTGGATACAACAAGGCTACATACGGTCATACAACACATAGGCCAAGAAAGACCCCCAACAGTGCACAACCAACAAGCCTCTTATTGTGACATACCAAAAAAGGATGAACAACAAAAACCCAGTGACAAATCCATCCCTCAGCTGCAAAACTCCTTCCACCTATATAGAAAAGAGGCCCACCTCACTAGGAGAAACTAAGGGATAAACAAGAAAAATAAGGAGCATACTATTAATCCACCATTCATCCAACTAGCCATAGAGGGAAGGCCGCAAAAGTTACAAATCTCCTTCACGAGAATATCCACCTCCATAGGAGACTCATCCACCTCCATAGAAACCATAGAAGAAGAAGCGAACAACAAATACCAAACCCACCTATTGAATAATCATACACTACACTCGTCCTCAGGGCCAGGAACAACCTCCAAACCAACTGCAAAAATCAACCGAAAACAAGATATTAGAGTATGCCCTTGAAAACTGTCAGCAATCAACGGGTCACAAAATAACCAAAGACCATTGTCCCAACCCAAAATAAAATAAAACTGAAAGTGAAGGCCACTTCCATCACCGTAAAGCTAAAGCCAACAACAAGCTACAAGTAGCCTATCAACCAAGCTGAATCAACCAGCTGGAGAGCCACCTCCACCTGATAGATAGTAAGGAAGGCACCATCCATCATAATGTCTTGAACTAGACTACAACCCACATCATCTCCAACCATCACGAGACAAACTTCAAAATCCACAAAGAAAGTGTTCCCCACCTTAGGAAGCACCCTCACCACCATAGAAATCGTAGGACAATGAGCAACAAACCAACAAAGCCAAACCCCCATCTTGGAAAGTTGGTTGTTCGCCATCTCCACCTAAAGATTATCAACAGATCACTAGCTACCAAATAAAGCAAAACATCTGTCCATGCAAATAGTAATGGATAGCCCAAAAAAAAGGTCCTCCATCAAAGGAACAATGGAAAAAGAAGAGGTAAAATAATAGAACCAGGCTCCCCTCCTAGCAAGCTTAACACTCCCCTTCTCCAACAGCTCAAGAAAATCCCCCAAACCAAGAATATGAATAAACTCAAATGGAAAGGCCTCCATCTCCATAAGAAATGTGGTAGAAAAGGAAGCCAACCCAAAGTGTCAATCACCCCTCCTAGTAATCTGGGCTCCCCTCTTCACCACTGGGTTGGGAGTAGCCTTCAAACCATCTACAAAAATACATTGGCCGCTAGAGAAGACAACACCACTGTCCATGCAAGTGAGAATGGATAGTTCAAACAAAATGACCAACACCACCAAAGGATCCATGAGAAACGAAGAAGAAAACCAAAAAAACCAGGCCCCCCTCCTAGAAGGTTGATCATCCCCCATCTCCAATGAAACTGAAGTATCCATCCATCCATCCATTTACAAAAGGTCTCAAAATTGCCAACCAAAGTAGTTGCCAAACCACTGAAACTGCAGTCCCATACAGGAGGAGTAGCCAACAAAATATTAGAAACACTGAGAGGGGGGGGGGGGGGAATCAG
>MU223757.1:180063-192896 GCA_018584345.1 Thuja plicata
ACATAACACAAGATATGTTTATGGGGAAACCTTGATCAGAGGAAAACCCCGGTGGGAATTAGTACCCACAAATGATTGTACTAGTCTTATGAACTTGTTAGAGTTCCTTTGCCCTGTTAGGAGTAGTATTTATAATGCAAGTACAATGAACCTGATCCAGGTGGATCTAGAAAGCCAAAATTTTTACAGTCTCAAAATGTCTCAAATTTGGCATCATTGCAAAGATCTCAGAGAATAGAACCCGACGCAACTTGAATAGGAAAAAATGGAGTTCATATGCAAAAGTTACGACCAGTCAAAGTTACCTTGGAAAAAGGTTGACTAGATGACATCAGCATGATGTCAGCAACACAGTCAGTATTTTGATCCAATCTTGAATTGACACATGGTAGTCAGCTTATGTAGAGGTAGTCAAAACGTTGACACATGGAAGATTGTTGATGACGTGGCATTGGATGTGGACCTATTTGAGTGTGACACGTGTCGCAAGCTGGTCAAATAATAGAGTACCATGTGGCAGCAAGTTGGTGGTCAACGTCACTTAGGCATTTCAAAAGTTGTTGAGGAGGGTCGAACCTCCTATTCGCTATTTACCTTCTTTTCCATTACACCACATGCTCCACGTTGAACTATTTATGGATATTATTATCTTTGAAGAATAACGTTTAGCCTTTCTAAGGTCAACGCATGGGGCCCTTTAACCCAAGTTGCCCAACCTCATGCATTTTTTTTTCCATTGATTTTAGGAGCCGCCTTTATTTTTGGTATTGCTATTGGAAGATTATAGTAAAAGCTATTTAATCATAGAAAACTACACCCCTATTAAATAGAAAGTTAAAATTATAATTTCCTCTATAATTAAGGATGCAAATCTTTAAAATATTAAGACTATTTCTAAGAAGAGCCAAAAAAATAAAATGGTTTATAGATAAATTGTTGAGAGAGATTTTAGGATCAAATTATAGATCATTCATTTCTTAGAAAATATATTATTTTATAAGATCTTATTGTAACAGGGGATTTTCTATTGTAAAAATGAGAGATTTGTAAAATATTATGGTTTTGACAATAATAGGCAAATATACTTGTATAAAAGGAGGTTATTTTCCATTGTAAAGGAAACGGAGTCTTGGATAATTTTTGGTGAAATAATTCTTGAGGGAGAAATTAGTGTAACTTTTGGACAGAATTTTGTAAGTGGGTAGATTTTGTAAGCATGAAGGTGTTGTGTTTTCCTTCAAGTGCATAGAAGAGACTGTGAACAAGGCTTTGATCTTGGAAGATTTGTAACAAAGCAAATTGCTTGGAAACTTCAATAAAGTGGTCCCCGAATTGAGAAGTGGACCCAGAGATGTAGTCCTAACTGGACGAACTCTGTTATCAAGTGTTTGCATTTTCTCTTCTATCTTTTTCTTACTCTCTCATTTCTTTCAGTTTTCTTGTTCTCTCTTTAATTTTACTAAACACATAATTGATTTAAGTGTTTAAAGTGAAACTATTTCTTGTAATTTCAACGGTTAAATGCATAGCCACACAATTACTACCTGGATCAGGGAATTAAATCTGTACGTTGGATTAAGTTATAAAAATTGCAAATCCTAGTTTATAGATCAAGTTTGGCATTAGAGCCTATTTTGCAGGAAATTGCAAGTTGTGAATGTTAACCAAGTTGAGATTGAAACAAGGAGAAGGTTCTCTTGAAGAGGTCAATCTAGAGATTGGGAAAAGAAGGACTTTTCCTTAGTCAGAGATGGCACATGAAAAAAATATTGCTGAGTTTGATACAGAAGCCTTCCAGAGAGCTTTTTTGGAAATGAAGACATTGGTGGACATTTTGATCCAAGAGAGGCATGAAAGACAAAAGAGAAAGGCAGACAAGGCTAGGAAGAAGGAGGAATCTGAATCCTCATCAAAAAATGACAAAGGCAAAGGCGTAGGAGGTGGTAGTGACCCTTCTTCTTCTTCTTCTTCTTCTTCTTCAAAGAAACATGTGCAAGCTAACATGCCTTTGTTAAAACTTGGTGTTAAGTTTGAGTTGCCTATATACAATGGTGAATTGGATGCAGAGAAGCTGGATAACTAGCTTAAGAAAATCAAAGTGTATTGCAGGGTTCAAAAGATCTTGGATGATTCTTCCAAAATATAGCTAGCTACTCTCCGGATGGGAGGTACTGCATTAGTCTGGTGGGAGAGTAAGATTTAGGATGACCTTGCTACACACAGTAAAATAATTTCATCTTGGTATGAGTTTACTTCTGCTTTAAAGAAACAGTTTTATCCTTTGGGTTATATGCAACAAGCCATTATGGATTGGCAAAATCTCAGACAGGGTAAAGGTCAGTTTGTGCAAGAGTATACTCAGGTTTTTAGGAAGAAGGCACTAACTCTTGGTATTCCTATTTATATGCAAGAAAATTTGTTAAAGTACATAGGCGGAATGCATTCATATTTGAAACACACATTGTTGATGTTTAGTCCATCTAATTTCGATGAAGTGTGTGTTCAAGAAACCCATATTGAAGCAGGTGGAGGAAACACAAGTTTCAGTTCAAAGAAGGAAATTGTTCCTCTTGAAGGCATTAAGAAGGGTAAGAAAGTAGCCACAGTGAAGAAAGAGGAAGGTGGAAAACCCACTTGTTCACATTGTCAGAAGAAAGGGCACAAGGATGCGAAGTGTTGGAAACTACATCCCGAATTAAAACCAAAGTGGTTTAAGAAGGATCATAGAGGAAAGAAAAAGACCGCAACTGTCATTCAGGATCTAGGATTAGATTCTGATGATTAGATAAAGATATCAGTTGTGGGTTTGAAAGGTAAAGCTTTCATTGGTAATGATTCTACCCCTAATGTTTCATGTTCTACTTCCAAAAGTCATAATGTTCCTGAAAATAGTAAAAGATGTGAATTGTTTCATATAAGGGTGATTTCAAAGAACACTAAAATTGACACACAGTTAGATAGTGGGTCCCAAGTTAATTTGATTTCAGAAGAATTTGTTAAACAATTGGGGCTAGAAACTAAGCCACATAAGAAACCTTATCCATTAGGTTGGGTGTGCAATGATAACAGATTGCGAGTAACTAAGCAATGTAATTTAAAATTTACAATAACATCTAAGTACATAGATGAGGTTGAATTTGATGTGGTGCCACTAGACATCTGTGGGATTGTGTTGGGTAGCCCATACTTATATGATAGGAAAGCTACCTACTATAAGGAGCATAATAGGTATCATTTGTTTAAGGATGGAATTGAATACATTATAAGATCTCATCGCATGAAGAATGAAGGATCAATTGTAAATACAGGACATTTGAAAATGATTGTAAATGCAAGTAGTAAACTGACTCTCATGTCTATAGAAGCTAGTGAGGATCAGGTGCAAGAAGAATCAAGTCTTTAGCCAGTGGTGGTAAAAGAGGGTTTGAACAATTCATTTTCCAATGATGTTTCTGTACAAGAGATCCAGAGTGTTAACACTCTATCTTTTTCATCAATTTTTTCAATGTTGTTGCTTCTTTTTCTATTGGTAGGTACTATGTGGGTAATGAATGTAACAGTGAATACAGGTGGATGTATAGTTGATCATGTCAGCAATGCTATCTTATTTTTCATTGTGTTTATGATTATTTGGATATTTAGAATTCCAACAAATTGTAAAAATGATACTGGACAAGTGAGGTGAACATGCCCTCACTTCCATTCTATGTAAAATAGACTTTTGGAGGTCCAAAAGCTTCTCAGTGGGGAGGAATGATCCAGGTGGATCCAAAAAGCCAAAATTTTTACAGTCTCAAAATATCTCAAATTTAGCATCATTGCAAAGAGCTCGGAGAATAGAACCTGATGCAACTTGAACGGGAAAAAATAGAGTTCATATGCAAAAGTTATGATAGGTCAAAGTTACCTTGGAAAAAGGTTGACTAGATGACATCAGTAGCACAGTCAGCATTTTGATCCAATCCTAAATTGACACATGGCAGCCAATTGGTGTAGAGGCAGTCAAAATTTGACACATGGCAAATTGTTGATGATGTGGCATTGGATGTGGACCTATTTGAGTGTGACACGTGTCACAGGATAGTCAAATAATAGAGTGCCATGTGGCAACAAGTTGGTAGTCAACATCACTTAGGTTCTCTTAGGTGTTTCAAAATTTGTTGAGGAGGGTTGAACCTTGACCCTCCTATTTTCTATTTATCTTCTTTTCTTAGGTTCACTTAGGTGTTTCAAAAGTTGTTGAGGAGGGTCGAACCTTGACCCTCCTATTCACTATTTATCTTCTTTTCAATTACACCACATGCTCCACGTTGAACTATGTATGGACATTATTATCTTTAAAGAATAAATTTTAGCCTTTCTAAGGTCAATGCACGGGGCCCATGGTTTTAACCCAAGTTTCCCAACCTCATGCATTTTTTTTTCCATTGATTTTAGGAGCCACCTTTATTTTCAGGATTTCTATTGGAAGATTATAGTAAAAGCTATTTAATCATAGCAAACTACACCCCTATTAAATAGCAAGTTAAAAATATAATCTCCCTATTAAATTGAAAGTTAAAAATATAATCTCCCCTATAATTAAGGATGCAAAGCTTTAAAATATTAATATTATTTCTAAGAAGAGCCAAAAAAGTAAAATGGTTTATAGATAAATTGCTGAGAGAGATTTTAGGATTAAAATATAGATCATTCATTCCTTAGAAAATATATTATTTTATAAGATCTTATTGTAACGGGAGATTTTCTATTGTAAAAATGGGAGATTTGTAAAATATTATGGTTTTGACCATAATAGGAAAATAAACTAGTATAAAAGGAGGTTATTTTCCATTGTAAAGGAAAGGGAGTCTTGGAGAATTTTTGGTGAAATAATTCTCGAGGGAGAAATTAGTGTAACTTTTGGACAGAATTTTGTAAGTGAGGAGATTTTGTAAGCACGAAGGTGTTGTGTTTTCCTTGAAGTGCATAGAAGAAAATATGAACAAGGCTTAGAGCTTGGAAGATTTTTAACAAAGAAAATTTCTTGGAAACTTCAATAAAGCGGTCCCTGAATTGAGAAGTGGACCCGGAGACGTAGTCCTAACTGGACGAACTCCATTATCAAGTGTTTGCATTTTCTCTTCTATCTTTTTCTTGCTCTCTCATTTCTTTTAGTTTTATTGTTCTCTCTTTGATTTTACTAAACACATAATTGATTTAACTGTTTAAAGTGCAACTATTTCTTGTAATTTCAACGGTTAAATACATAGCCACACAATTACTGCCTGGATCAGGGAATTAAATCTGGACGTTGGATTAAGTTATAAAAATTGTAAATCCTAGTTTACATATCATAACCTATTAGGAGTCTTTACAAAACCATGTTAAAGGTGAATGGCTCACTACCCAATAGGATGAAGGCTGCAACCTTCAGATAATAGATATACACTATATCAAAAGATGAACTGTTGTTATGACACTGTTGTCTGATAAGTTCCGTTTATGCGTTGATGCTCTAATCTCTTTAAGAGTTCTACTTCATACTGATTTTCTTATAATGTTCTTGAGGATATCTTTTCTGCATATTTTCCACTCTTGCTCTTAATACAAAATTGCATGTTAAGTATATATACATGCCTAAATAGACGCGACCGAAAACAAGACCTTAGTCGGCCAAAAATCAACATACACAATGCTTCCAAATAAATTGGTTTAACCATTTTTACATAGTGTTAAAGAAATAATTACAAACATATTACAATAGGTGCATGGCCATTACAAAACAAAATATTATACGCTAATCAAAATCTGAAGTCGGCTTCATATTCTGTTTTCTCAACTGCAAGTGGCACTTGAACTTGCTGTAACTTCTTTGTACTGTCATATCTTACCACGTGTGTATACAATAAGCTTAGTCACATATCATAAAGCTTAATTATAAAGGCCCATACTTTCACTCAATTGTACACACATGCGTCGGTGCTCTAATCATTTGTATATCTTTGTACTATTTTGTTTTCTATACTTAGCCAAATTTTGATCTTCAAAGTTTGTGAACTTACTTGTCAAAACTTCATATGACTTTGTTGCCATAATGACAACACAAAAATAGTCATATAAACCTTGAGTGTCAACTTGCCGACAATATCCCCCTTTGTCATTAATGGCAACAAAGGAATGTGGCCAAGTTACTAGTCTTTGACTTAACAACAAAAATTGTAAGTTTACTATACATCATACTCCTTTATATACTCTACTCCCCCTTTGACATTAATGAAAAAGGTGCCAAAAAGTACACATCTAGGTATGCAATCTAAAGATTCTTGATTTCTTGATGCCAAAATGCCTTGAGTGCATCAACAGTCTGAAGATGGGCGCATAATGCATATGTGAGCTTCTCCATTTTTGTCAGATCCATGCAGGGGCCTTGATCATGTGTGATAATAGTCGCATCAATCTATTTGATGTTCTCATTTAATACAGCTAAGGAGGGTGCAATTTCATTTCTCAGTTGGGTTTTCCTATTCCTTATCTTTCTGATCTCTATCTTGGCTTTTTCAATCTTGTCTATCTGCCCTTGATAGATGTTGTTGCAGATATTGATGTCTTGGGAGGATGTTTTAACTGATTTCCTTATATTTTCAACCAAGATGTCTACTTCCTCAATCTTCTTGATGTGCTCAAAAGTGAATTTTCCTCTGTCCATATAGTTAGCTACCACCTTTCAGCCTTTTGCCGCTAACTCTTTCAAAATTGTTTGACCAATCTTCAATGAGTTGAGATCTAATGAGAAGTTCTTTATCAGCTCATCCAATCTTCCCTTTTTGTACTTTTCTTCTACAGTTTTAGTAGCTGAGTCTACTAGAATTGTAAAGTTTTCTTTGAAGCTTGTTAAGATGCTATCGACATCATCAACTCACTTAATATTTGCCAATTTCTTTTTTTTTGGTACTAGGTTATTCAAAATGTTTACTAACTCAAGAAAGAGAGGATTTCTCATAACTTGTTTCTCTTTTTCTTTCTCCATGGCTAATACACTAATTTTGATCAAGTCTTCTTCTCCCCATGCATCTAGGTTTGTTGAGTCAGGGGTCAAACTTAACAACAATGATATTGATGGTTTGATAGATGGAGTGAATATAACATTTTGACTAACATCCATACATTCAATTTTCACTGGGATCTCCATAGAGGGTGGTTCATTGGATTGATTATCTTCCTCATTATTCAAATCTGTTGAATATTTAGAAATAAATTCATCTTGCTACAAGGGAGTATTATCAATGCATACCTTCTCTAATTCTTCAGTGCTAACAAATGCTTTTTCAAATTTGTTCAAGTAATTATCTAAAGCCGTCATTGTTATCTTAACATCATTGATCACAATGTTTTCATCTGAATCTTTGACTGTATCAGAGGGTGATGAAACTTTGGGCATAGAATCTTGTGGACCTGTCATAGGCACATTAAGAATCTTTGGTTATTTTTCTTGTTTAGAAGGAATTAGAGTCACTTTAGTTGTAGGCGTCATTGATGGATACATGTGTCTGTCCAAAAACACTTGCTCAAATGCTCTTTCAGTATCTTTACCAACCAACTCATACTCTTTGTTCATAATGTGAAGATTTCTTGTTCTGGTTCTTAGATGAGGTTCTACCAGATCTACCAGTATTGCCTTCTCATCATGTGAGAAAATAGGGAGAAGATTATCTAATGTTTCCTCTCTAATCCTCATATCTTCTTCTATTGCTTGTCTTTTCAATAAGTCTAGTATGTTCCATACTTTTTCTAGAATGACTGTCTTAAGTTCCAAAACTGACCTTTTAAACTTGATCATATGAGAGATAATCATATAATGTATTTATGATTTTTTTATCTCTTGGTACTTGTCACAGACATTTATAATTGAATCTAGTATTTCTTCATTAATGATTTTGTTCCTTAGGATCTCAAGACTAGGTCTGAATCCTACCTCAGGAGGGGCTTGTGTATTCTTTACTTTGCTCTGTGTTGTCCTTGAGGATGGGTGGCTTGTGGAGCTTGCTTCCTTCATCTAGTCAAATTTCTTGGTACCGAAGGTGGAGAGGATTCAAGGTCAATAGTAGTAGAGGGCGCAGATGTAATTTCATTAGACTTCTTTTTCTTGTTGTGGATATCATCTGATTTCTCTATTTTGACTTCTATAGGTGTTTGCTTAAGTTCTCTTGCAATTTTAGCTTGCCTAGCTTTATCTAGGTCTTCTTGGGTGACACCATGAGCTTTCAGGATGTTAGAATTAATCCTTGATTCCTTCCTCTTATTGTCTGCACTGTATAGGACATAATCAACTTGATTTGTCTTTTCTCTATATGTGCCCCATCTAGGCTCTTTTGGATCTTTAGGTGTAGACAAAATAACTTGTGCATATCCTTCCAAAACATGTTCTTCTAATTCATAAACAAGTGGGTGAATCCATTTGGTTCTTGGCTCAACTACTTCCATGAAAGTACAACCAATTTCCACCATGAAGCATATGGTGTCCTATTTTTCAACTATCTTCTCTGATATTCTAAACCTCTTCTGCATCTTGATTTTGAATGTCTTGATCTCCATATCCATAGAGTCCTTTACACTGCTTTTTGATGTAGCTTTTAATGAAATTTGAGACAAAGTAGTTTTTCTCCTATCTAAGTATAGATTAGAGACCTTACCAACAATGTGGAAGTATAAGTATATAATCAATGAGCCAAATCTAAATATTTTTATTCTGTCATTCTTGATAGCTTTAATGTTCTCAATTAGTTGTGTGCGCAATATCTCACAAAGATTATATTGTACATGTTATCTCTTGCCATCCTTATTGCTGCCAAAACTATAGCTGTGGATACACTATTAAGTCTACTAGCATGCTAAAACTTGTAGCCAAGTATCATGGTGATGAGTTTGATGTCTTTTTCCTTAATAGGATCAAAAGTCATCCCGTGCCTATCGCTTCTAGATCAGTATGCCTGCTCAACCTATTTCTTGACATCCTTTCTAGTGGGAAGAAAAGTTCCAACCTTAGAGAGTCAGGTCATCTCATGAATGAGGTCAGTAGTATTGCAGACAAGAACTTCGCCAATCCAAAACAAATCATCTTGAATCCTACTTAGTAGAATTTTAACCCATTCTAGTTCATAGAACTCATGCACATTTGTATACTCAAAAATAGGGTTATCAATGAGATGTGAGAATTCATCCTTGAATGAGTAATCAAGTTTCATCATTAATGCCATGAGAGTTGTTATGTTGTTGTCACCAACAAATTCCTTCTTACAGTAGATGTAAGCACGTATGTCCTCAAAATGAACGACTCTTAATGGAGTCTTGGAGAATGCCCCTTCTACATCATCTAGCACTGACTTGAATGGATGATTTTTAAACACGAATCTCTTCCTTTCAATGATGTCAAAGACTACAGGGGTTTCCATACTTTTTGATTTCTTAAGTAGGGTTTTACTGGAGTTCTGAAATGACGCGTCCGTGCTAGGGTTCTATTTCAACTTCAACTCATTTTTCTAACCAACCAATGGTTATCCTTCAACACTTTGATGCCCATTTCTCATGTTCTCTCTGAATGCTCAATCTTGAATGCAAAGTGAAGATATAAGATCTTTTGTTGACTTATATATAAGTTACTACATTTAATGCTTATTGTCGTAATGCAGTTTCCACTGAGAATTTTAATCTTTGTTTTTGTCGAAGTACAAGCTGTGTGTCCATGCATACTTTCTCAATTTGTGACCAAATATATGAATCCATAGGTGCATACTCAGAGGTGATTATACCAACCATGCAGGGGTTTAGAGCTTGAATAGCTCCTCCTAAGACCATGAGGGTCATCTAACTAGAAGTAGAAGTTGCATCCACTATGGATGCATCTACTACCTTGTTAACATCATTATCTTTCTTTACTTCAACCCATATTTTACTTGAATCTTTTGTAGCTTTTACAAACTTGACTTCTCTAGATTCTTCAAATAACGATCCTTTAATCTTTTCTTGTCTTCGTATTCTAGTTCTGCAAAACCTTGAGATATGTCCAACTTTGTTGCATGAGTGACAAATTACTGGAGGTCTATTGATATTGTTTACCATGATGCACTGCTTGGCTATGTGTCCATTATAATTACATATCTGACATGTAATGTTCTGATAGTTTCTCTGAGGTTGATTTCTCTGATTGTATTGAGTCATATTTCTTTGGTTTTGTTGTGATTGATTTCTTTGACTAGTTTTGCAATGTATAGACCTATGACCAAATTTATTGAAAGAATAAAAATAGCCATTGAAGGTTCTTACCTCTTTACAATCTCTTTCCAAATGTCCATGCTTGTTACATGCATAACAAGTTCAGTTAACTATCTTGTGTTCATCTTTAGATGATTATGCTCTAGCTTCTACAAGATTCTCAGTAGCCTTTACTTCTGTAGATTTTTCTTCTACTTTCTTACTTTCTTGTATTGTATTGGTTTCAATTTGTACTAGATTGTACCTGAAACCAGTACTATCACCTCTTATCTTTTGTGCATAGAGTTGTGATTAAATTAGATCGGAACTTGTGTGTAGTTTTTCAATATGATTCTTTTCTTCTGTCAATTCATATTCTATCTTTTTCCTGATGTTTTCCAACTCCAAGATTTTCATATTTGCTTGCATAAGTTCTTCATCTAATTATTTACTTTCTTTGTTCTTTTCTTTAATAGCTGTTAGGATATCTATTAGCTATTCATTTAGATCTTCAATCTTGTCCTTCAAAGACATGTTTTCTTCATTCAACTTTTTGACCATTTTCTCCAAATCTTTCGTAGAGCAATCTTTCAAATCTTTTCTTAATTTTTTTATAAGCATTTGGGAACCATCAAATTTTAGTTTTAGTTATTCATTTTCTTTTTCAGATTTGTCAAGATCATCAAAGGCTGCTTCAAGATTCTTTTTTAGATGTTTCACTTCTATTGAATCCATGATCTCCTTAAGTGGTGAAAATTTATTTTAGAGGACCAGAGCTCCAATACCAATTGTTAGAAACAATGAGAGGGGAGGTGAATCGGTGTTTCTCAATTATATTTATTTTGGAAACTTGAAACTTAAATCAAATCGATAACAAATGAATCATAACACAAGATACGTTTATGGGAAAACCTTGATCAGAGGAAAACCCCAGTGGAAATTAGTACCCACAAATGATTGTACTAGTATTATGAACTTGTCTAGTTCCTTTGCCCTGTTAGGAGAAGTCTTTATAATGCAAGTACAATGACCCTGTTAGGAGTCTTTAAAAAACCCTATTAAAGGTGAATGGATCACTTCCAGAGGTCACTGCCCAATAAGATGAAGGCTACAACCTTCAGATAATAGATATACACTATATCAAAAGATGAACTGTTGTTATGACACTGTTTTATGATCAGTTCTATTTATGTGTTGATGCTCTAATATCTTGAAGAGTTCTACTTCATACTGATTTTATTATATTGTTCTTAAGGATATCTTTTCTACATATTTTTCATTCTTTCTCTTAATACAAAATTGCATGTTAAGTATGTTGGAACTATATTGAGATGATGTACTGAGAGGGGAGGGGTGAATCAGTACCTCTAAAACTTTTCTTGGTTAGCCCATTAGCCCTTAGTCATCAATTTGTAATTTATCTTATCTAATTGTTCATATTTCTTTATGCATATGTAATCATATCATACATTATTTTTAGTATGTAACCATAATAGAAACATTCATGAAAATAGATAACACATGACACAAGATATGATATCACAGAAAACTCCTATTAAGGAAGTAAAAATTGCGGTGGGGATTGTTACCCACAAAACTTCACTATCTGCAGATAAAAAGGGGTCGGTTAAGGCTTAAAATTGGTCACTTCTGACGACCTACCCTATTAGGAGTATTACAGTGGAGACCTGTTAAGATCTACTTTGTTTGAAGCTTTAGCAACACTGTTAAGTGTGCACTCTGTTAAGAGATTTTAAAAGAACAGTTAAGTCCACCTTCTTTATTTGCTCATCAGTAGCCTCTATGTGTTCTTGATAACTAATGTACTCTATTTCTCATCTTTGCATGAATTCTTCCTTCTTCTCTTTAGATGCTCTTCATGGATATCAATAATAAAGAATTCATGTACTCACAATTGAGTTTGAACATTTATTTATACTAAATTAGACTCAGTTCTTGATTCATGCATCTCAAGTTAACTCTAGATCCAAGGTTTACAACTTGACCTCGATCTTTAGTTAGATATGATTTAGATCCATTAGGATGCTTTAAAGTATTTACATAAAGCTTGCATGACCATCAAATAATGATTTAAAACAAACTAAAACTCTATAAATAGAATTACATTGCTTTTTTCATTGTGTAAAAATCAGATCCACAATTTGTGGGTTCTTTATCTGTTTGTCAGTTCTGATGGTCAATTTTCTTGGTCGTCAGTGTTCCTTTCTTGAACTTGTCGTTGGGTATGCCTTTTCTGTTCCTGTCAGGTTAGTTCTAAAAACTATGTCGCCGGTAATGCTTGTGGTCGTCGGTGATGCTTGTGGTCGCTGGTGATGCTTGTCACTTTTATACTTCGTATTTTTCTCAAAATCTTTGTTCTGTCGGGTATGCTTACATTTCACTGGTACTGCTTGTGGTTCACTGGTAATGCTTATTGTTTTCCAGTAATGCTTTGTCAATGTTTTTTCACTGAGTATACTAATGGAAAAATAATTTCATCAATCTCCCCCTTTGACATTAGTATCAAAAACATGATATGTGCAACATACTGAGTGTATTAGTATGTACACCTATGTATACTTCTTCCTTAGTCATTTGAATGA
>MU223757.1:210496-255585 GCA_018584345.1 Thuja plicata
AACCAAATCAAATTTACAAACTCTGTTACTAAGAACACATAAGCTAAACTTGTTTAAGGACCTCTGTCAGCAGGACACTGTCCATGTTATTGATTCCTTGAAGAGAGAATCATTTAGGTTGTCCCTCCTATCAATAAAAGGAAGAAGGATTGAAATCCTTGTCTCACTGATTATTATTATGTCAATAGCTATGATTTGCATGGTAATATCTTGTTAATGGTTATGCTTGATCATCAGCAAGATTATTCATAAGTTGGTTCAGTAAAGATACATAGTTAATCAGTGTCCACATCAACAAATATTGTGTTAACAACTATCATTAAAGGTAAAACCTGCCTGAGTAGTTGTGGAACTCAAAAATGAAGAAGGACCTTATCCAGTCCTTAGCAATTAGGCTTTTCTTCTCTCTGAATCAGAAGTAGAGGTACAGGATTCAAATAGACATTTCAAGCACTGTGATTCATACAAGAAAAATCCCTAATAGTTAGATTTGGTAACAATGTTCCTTGTTTGATTAAAGAAAAAGGATCTATCACTCTTGATGGTAAAAATAGTACTGATGATGTCCTGTATGTTGAAGGTTTAAGTCATAATTTGAAAAGTTTTAGACAACTAATGGATAAAGGTTACAAATTGGAATTCATGGATGGAATCTATAAAATGAATGGAATTACATGAAGGATTACTACATTAGGTACACAAACTACTGGTAATCTATTTCATTTAAAAACTATTCATAATAAATGTTTGATTTCTAATTGTTTGACAATTGGTTATGGCATAGAATATTTTGTCATGTGAAATTTTATAATATGGTTAGAGTTAGTGATGGAAGAGCTCCAAGGTGTGCTCGCACAAAATCTACTTATGAATCTACTTTTCCTAGTACTCTTAGGATCCTAATCTCACTTCTAGGACCATGATATCCTTAAGTCTTCAAGCCTAAGGATATCCTAACTCAACTCCAAGAGTTAGTCTCCTTGTGCTTAACCTTGAAGGATTTCCAATCAATAAAATTACTTCCAAACTTCACTTTTTCTTGGATGATTCCAAGTACAAACTCTTCATAATGACTTCACCAATGCTGCAATGGTTGTGTCCACCATAAAAATATCCCTTTGACATCCTTCCAACTCCATTGTAATGGGTCTTCAAACTCAAATTAGTTGAGTCCAAGATCAACTCTTCTTTTGGTACTATTAGGCCTAATTGCACAATTAGCCCTATCCAGAGGCTTTTTCTAGATTATTTACCAAAAATTCAAAATAAAAAATAAAACTAACTTGAGACTTGGATACCCTTTTCCAAGACCTTGGAAATTCTTGAGGTCTTAGGCTCCTAGGTCATCCATACAGTAGTATCCTATAATATAGGGAAAATAGGGCTAATTTGGTTCATAATATACAGTCCACTGATTTATACCTAAAAATATATCTAGATGGATTGGAAAAGACCTAATATCTCTTTTAGGGATCTATAGGACCTTATGGCTTCTGAAACCACACTTGGTTTGAATCTCTCAAACACTCCCTTGCACATGCACTCAAATTTCTCCCTGTCATACACCTAACCAGACACTCATTGCTCACCTAAGGCGTGACTTTAAAATTAGAAAAATGGATCTCCAAACCTCCTACTTGAGTATTTACACTATATAGAGGCTCCCCTACAATATTTATCTAGGCCATGGTGATTTCCATGGTCAGATTCTATGGGGGAGCCATGAAACCAAAAACCACTCTATCTCCTACAACAACTATACTAGTTTCAGGATAATTTACAAAACCTATCTGCTTAACTCAAAACAAATTTGAAACTAAATGAAAAAATCTTAGAACTATCTTAAAAAAATGGATAAAACTTTGGAACAAGTTTTTCCTTCCATTCAAACACTTACTCACTCAAAACAAGTCGACTGTTACAGAAAACCAGAACACAGCTTCTATTCACTTCAAAAATTAAAATTTCTCCCAACATGCCTCGGAAAATGGGATCTTCCTTGCCTTAACATGCCATGCCCATTATTCTAGGCCATTATGTAAACTACCCATAATTGTTCCTCTAAGGGAATCCATTTTTTTTTCATTTGTTGGACCATGCAACATTAAAAGTTGCTTAGCAAGTTTTGCAACTTCTTGCATAGTTATGATTGTGGGTCTCAATTCCACCTAGAATAGTGTAGAATAGGCACTATACTACCCTCTCCCAAGCCTTAAAGTCTTTTGGACACTTTTTAACACATTTTACCACCTTAGGCCTAAACAAGCACTAACTACTAGAAAGCAATAAAAACTAGATTAGATTTAGCACTAACTACTAATCCATCTAGTTACACACTTTGAAAGACCTTCAAAGGTAAAAATGAAAATCTAATAACTTGGATAGGGTCAGTACAATCCAAACTTGTAACAATATTGGGAGGTTTCCTAGGTGCTCCTGCACCATCCTTCCTAAATGGAAAAGCTTCAATCCATCCTTGGATTGAGTAAGTTGGAATCCACTCCCAAATTCTTGAATTCAATCTCCTTGATCCAAGTTGCTTCTACATCTTCTTCTCTGTGCCACTTAACCAAGTGTTCATAATATGTTTTCTATCTGGTCTTCTTGTAGGCTCTGGAATCAAGTATCTTCTCTGCCTTCTTAGGTGGAGGAGGGGTCAAGTTTAGGTCTTCTAATTCATTGATGACCTATATAAGACTCTGATCTAGATCTGGTATGGCTCCTTTATACAATATTAGATCTACCACATTGAACACAAGAGCTAACCCACTATACTTTGGTAACTCCACCTCATATTCATTGGTTCCATATTTGGCCAAAATGGTACATGGTACAATTATTCTCATCTAGAGCTTATGAGGCACTCCTTCCTACAATCTTGCTTTGTTGAGATGGACCATCACTAGATCCCCAACTTGGAATTGGACATCCCTCTTTCTTTCATCCACCTTATTCTTAATCTTCTCTATATTTTTAGTCAATGTTTTCCTCATTGTCTCATGTACCTCTTGCATAGAATGTGAAAATTCCTCTACATAGCCACTTCCCTTGGCTCCATCCTTCATATTTCTGATCTCATATATGCCTCTAGGGTGAAGGCCATAAACTATTTCAAAAGGACTCTTACCACTAGTCCTATTCACGGTGTCATTATAAGAATACTTTGCCTGTCTAATGAGTTGGTCCTAAACTTGACCATAATCCCTAGTTAAACATCTTAGGAGGCCACCAAGACTCCTATTAACTACCTTAGTTTGAACATCAGTCTCAGGATGGTATGCAGACCCAAAATATAAATTGGTTCCTAAATTTTTCCATAAGGTCTTCCAAAAGTGACTCATGAACTTGGTATCTCTATCTGACACTATGCTCAATGATAAACCATGTATTTTGACCACCTCCTTGAAGAATAGGTGAGCTATTTTACTGGAATCATGGACTATCATGTAGGGTACAAAGTGTGCCATCTTACTGAATCTATCCATAATAACATAAATGCTATCCATTACCTATTTGGTCTTTGGTAATCCCACTACAAAATCCATGCTCAAACATTCCCATTGTCTACTTGGGATGGGAAGAGGTTGGTAAAGGCCTGCATTGGAAGATGTAAATTTTGATTTCTGACATATAAAAAAACTTTCTACATACTTCCTAATGTCCAAATTCATCTTAGGCCAAAAGTAAAACCTCTGAACTAACTCTTGGGTCTTATTTACACCAAAATTCCTACTAAGTTCACCATTGTGTTTCTCTTGGATTATATTCTCTCTTATAGACCCTCTAGGAACACATAATTGACTTCCCTTAAAAAATAGATCACTATGTAAAGTATATTCAGAGAATTTACTATGAAAATGATTCTTGTATTCTTGACATACCTTATAGATGTCTGCAAAGTCTTCATCTTCTCCATATATAGGTCTTTGAAGTTATCAATACCTATGCTCTATAGGTGTATCTCTTGAAATGTCAGGTCTCTTCAAATTAGGGCATCTACTACCTTATTCTACAATCCCTTCTTGTGCTTAATGTTGAAGGTATAGGCTTGTAGGTTTTCTACCCATTTCATATGTTTATGACTGAGCTTATCTTTCGAATTTAGGAAGCTCAGTGCTTGGTTGTATAAATAGACTACAAACTCCTTTGGAAGCAAGTAGTGCCTCCACTTCCTTATTTCTTGGACTAGATCATACATCTCTAGGTCATAAGAAGAGTACTTCTTCTTGGCTTCACTTAGGTTTTTAGAGTGGAAAGCCACTGGTCTTCCCTCTTGGCTCAAGACATCACCAATAGATACACTGCTAGCATCACATTCCACTATGAATAGCTTCCCAAAGCTTGGAAAAATCAAGAGTGGTTGAGTAGCAATCTTCTTCTTCAATAACTCAAATACATGGTTAGCTTGTTCATTCCACACAAAATTAGTTTTTATTCCACCTTTAATAGTATCTAACATAGGAGTACAAATTGCACTAAATTTCTATATGAACATCCTATAATACTATGCTAAGCCATGAAAACTTCTTACCTTAGTTGTTGTTCTTAGAGTAGGCCAATTGACAATAGCTTTCACTTTTCTTGGATCCATCTTTAGATTTCTTTGAGATAACACAAACCCAAGGTACACTAGCTCTTGTTTCATGAATTCACATTTCTCTAAGTTTATCATCAACTTCTCCTCATATAGCTTCTTGAAAACTATTTGTAGATGTCTGAGGTGTTCTTCTCTTGTCTTACTATAGATGCATATATCATCTAAGTGTACTACAACAAATTTTCCTATGTAGTCATTAAGGACTTCATTCATTAATCTCGTGAATGTGGATGAGGCATTGGATAGCTCAAATGGCATTGCAAGCCACTCATGCCATCCTTATGTGGTTTTTAAGGTTTTTTTCCATTCATCCCCTCATTAACTCTGATCTAGCGGTATCCACTCTTCAATTCATTTTTGTGAAAAATTTGGCTTCCCCTAGACAATCCATCAGATCTTCTATCCTAGGGATAGGGAACCTATACCTAATGTTTATCCTATTTATTACTCTTGAGTCAGTACATAGCCTCCAAGTTCCTCCCTTTTTGGGTGCTAAGATAGTGGGTATGACACAAGGACTAATGCTCTGCCTAATGAGACCTTGGCTTAGGATTTCTTAGATTTGTCTAGTTGTTTCCTCATGATGTTGAGGGGTCATTTTATAGGCTTCCTTATTAGGAAGGGTAGCTCCTAGGATAAATTCTATTTTATGAATTACAAATCTCTTAGGGGGTAGGGTTGATGGTTTTCCATCACTTGCAATGCCTTCATACTTCTGTAACATCTCATGCACTTCCTTTGGCAATTCTGTCTCCTTGGTTGTTTTTATGCAATTTCTTCTCTTGGATTTAACACAAGTGCAAAACCAACTCACTCTCCTTCTTTTAAGGCTTCTAAAAACTCTTTCTCACTGACTATAAGGACATTGGGGACATATGATTTCATCTCTCCATCCTCTAACAGTGACTGTATTTTGAATGTGACATTGTCCTTCTTAAAAGAATAAGAATTCTTTGCTCCATCATGCATGGCATGTCTATCAAATTTACATGGTCTACCTAGGAGTAGGTTACATGCATCCATAGGTAGGACATCACATAAATTTTTTCCTTATATCTCCCAATTGAAAAATCCACCCAAGCTTGTTAATTGACAAGGACATGTTGTCCTTTGTTCAACCAATTAACTTTATATGGGCTAGTGTGGGGTATTATTTTCATCTTCAACTTGCTGACTACCTCCTCTAACACTATATTGTTAGTAGACCTTGAGTCTATGGTGACTCTACAAACTTTACCCATCATCTTGCATTTCACTCTAAACAGTGATCTCCTTTGACTAACTAGGCTCCTCTTTCACTGGCTCCTTAATCAGAGTTCTCCTCATCATTAATTTCTCACCTTCCTCTGACTCTCAGGGTACTTTAGGGTGTTTACCTCCACCACTAGTGTCCTCTTGAACACAATTTACCCTTTTTTCACTTCCTTGGGAAGTAGTGCCTTTCTCTATACATCTGTAAGCAGGGTGTCCCATTTGGTTACAGTGGTAACATTTCATATTTGCAAATTAGTTACCCCTACCTTGGCTACTGTTTCTTCCTCTACTGTTAGAGTTCCTTCCTCTATTTGAATTACCTCTGTTGGAGCCTCCTTGTTATTTCTTAGTAATATTAGTCTCTCCTTGACTCTTTGGTTGAGAACTTCTTCCACCATATCGACCTCTCTATCCTCTATTATCTCTTCCCTTACCTTTACCTCTTATGGTGCTTCAATCTTGTTTCTTCCTTAGCTTCTCTTCTACCTTGATTGAAATTTGGTGGCACTTTTGAATAGTATTAGGAGTTAAGAGACTCATTTCATCTTCTATGGTCAACTTGAGACCATTAAGTTATCTAGCTACCTTCACTTTCTCCTCTTATGAAACTCTAGACCTCATGCAAAGCCTTTGAAACTCTTTAGTGTAAGAGTTCACATCCAAGTCTTTCTTTCTTAGACTTTGTATTCTTTTATGCAATTGGATTTCATAATCCTTAGGGACATAAGCATATCTGACCTTTTCAACCATATCCTTTCATGTAGCAATGGGCTTCCTTCCTTCCTTCTCCCTCTCATCTTGGATAACATTCCACCAAGTGAGTGCAGACCCTCTTAGTTTGGCTTTAGAAACTTTCACCTTTTGAGCCCCAGTTATGCCATCACACTCAAAGTGAATTTCTAGTCCTTCTATCCAATCTAGGACTACCTCTAGTTCTATCTTTCCATTAAAGATAAGAACTCCTTCTAGTGCTTTACCACTCATAGCCTTTAATTATTTCAAGAATGGTTCCTCAGTAAGGACAGGGTCAGCTTCGGGTACTTCATCATCTATGGCAATCTCCTTTCCTTTCCCTTCAACCTTATCCTTTACTTCTTCAGTCATCACATCCACTTCATCTACCTTTTTCTCTAATTGAGCCAATCTATATCTGAGCATCCTATTCTCTACTTCTTTATCATCTACCTTCTTTTCCAACTCTGAATTTTCACCATTGTATACTCTCCTACTGACTATCCTAGTTGGAAAATTCACCACAAGCATGATCAACCTGGCTCTGATAATAATATCATGGAAGAGCTCCAAGGTGTGCTCACACAAACTCTAGTTAGGAGTCTACTTGTCCTAGTCTTCTTAGGATACCAATCTCACTTCTAGGACCCCAATATCCTTAAGTATCCAAGCCTAAGACTATCCTAACTCAACTCCAAGAGTTAGTCTCCTTGTGCTTAACCTTGAAGGATTTCCAATCAATAAAATTACTTCCAATCTTCACTTTTTTCTTGGAAGATTCCAAGTACAAACTCTTCATAATGACTTCACCAGTGCTGCAAGGGTTTTGTTCACCATAAAAAAATCCCTTTGACATCCTTCCAAATCCATTGGAATGGGTCTTCAAACTCCAATCAGTCGAGTCCAAGATCAACTCTTCTTTTGGTCCTATTAGGTTTAATTGCATAATTAGCCCTATCTAGAGGGTTTTTCTAGATTCTTTCCTTAAATTTCCAAATAAACCCTAAAAATGACTTGAGAATAGGATACCCTTTTCCAAGACCTTGAATATTTTTGAGGTCTTAGGCTCCTAGGTCACCCGTACAGTAGTATCCTATAATATAGGGCAAATAGGGCTAATTTGGTTCATAATATGCAGTCCACTCATTTCTACCTAGAAATATATCTGGATGGATTGTAAAAGACCTAATATCTTTGTTAGGGATCTATAGGACCTTAAGGCTTCCAAACCACAATTGTTTTGAATCTCTCAAACACTCCCTTGCACATGCACTCAAATTTCTCCTTGTCATACAGCTAACCGGACACTCATTGATTGCCTAGGGCATGACTTTAAAATTAGAAAACTGGCTCTCCAAACCTCCTACTCTATTATTTATACTATACAGAGGCTCGCCTACAATATTTATCTAGGCCATGGTGATTTCCATGGTCAGATTCTATGGGGGAGCCATGAATCCAAAAACCACTTTGTCTCCTACAACAACTATACTAGTTTCAAGATAATTTAAAAAAACTATCTACTTTACTCAAAACAACTTTTCCATGAAATGAAAAACTCTTAGAACTATCTTCACAACACAGATCCAACAATGGAACAATTTTTTCAATCTATTCCAACACTTCCTCACTCAAAACAAGATGAGTGTTATAGAAAACTAGAACATCGAGCTTCTATTCACTTTAAAAATTACACTTTCTCCCACCATGCCTTGGTGAATGGGGTACTCCTTGCCTTAACATGCCATGCCCATAATTCTAGGTCATTATGGAAACTAACCATAATTTTTCCTCAAAGGGAATCCATTTTTTCCATTTGTTGTCATGTAACATTAAAAGTTGCTAAGTAACTTTATGACAACTTTTGTAACTTCTTGCATAGTTATGATTGTGGGTCTCAATTCGACCTAGAATGGTGTAGAATGAATCTAGTAACCATTTTAGGCACTATACTACCCTCTCCCAAGCCTTAAAGTATTTTAGACACTTTTGAACCCATTTTCCCACCTCATGCCTAAACAAGCACTAACTACTAGAAAGCAATAAAAACTAGATTGGATTTAGCACTAACTACTAATCCATCTAGTTACACACTTTGCAAGACCTTCTAAGGTAAAATTTAAAAGCTACTCACTTGGCTAGGGTCAGTACAAGAAAAAATTTTAACAAGATTGGGAGGTTTCCTAGGTTCTCCTGCACCAGTTAGAACTACTAATACCATAATATATTTTCCTAAACTGATGAATCCTAACAACATGTGCAAATAATGTCAATTGGGTAAACTGACTACATCTATGACTATCCTAGACAAAGCTAGAACTATGGTGATTGATGGAAAAGTTCTATAGAAATACTTGAGAGAAGTAGTGTGCACTGTAGTATATACTTTGAATTATGTATAAATTAGGTAGGGAACTTGTAAGACTCCTTATGAACTATGATATGGTCATATTCCTATAGTGAGATACTTTAGAATTTTTGGAAGTAAATGCTATATTAAGAGATGAGGCTATTGGAAAGTTTTATCCTAGAAGTGATAAAGGAGTATTTCTTGGATACTATACAAATAGAAAAGCATATAAATTTTATAACCACAGGATGAATAAGACTTTTGAAAGTACTTTCTAGTATGGCATAGCTAAAGAAGAAAATCAGATTATGGAAGTGTAAAATCAGAATGATGACGGATTAGAAAAGTAGAAAGAACATGTGGAAAATGAAGTGGATATTGATACTGAAGGTTTTTCTACATGGCCTACACCAAAATAATCCATGGTATTTAAGTATTAATCATTCTGAAGATGTCATTATTAGTGATAAGAATATAGGTGTTCAAACTAGAGGAAGAATTGGTAGTGATGAAATGTGTTTCTTATATGAATTTGAGCCTAAAGATATAAAAGAAGCATGTAATGATTAGAGTTGGATGAAAGAAATGAGTGAAGAACTTGATCCAATTGAGAAGAACATGACTAAGATTTGTGTTCCCAGACCTATTGACAAAAATGTGATTATTAGTAAATGGGTATTCAGAAACAAGTTGAATGAAGATGGTAAGGTGGTTTGGAACAAAGAAAGATTGGTATGCAAAGGATATTCATGGATGAAAGTTTTTGACTTTACATAGACCTTTTCCCCTATAGTTGGATTTGAATTTGTAAGATTACTTCTTTCATATGCAGCTTACAAAAAATTTAAAGTCTATCAGATAGATGTTATATCTACATTCTTAAATGGTGAACTAGAGGAAGATGTTTATATTTCAAGTAGCCTTATGGTTTTACTCTAACCAAGGAAGGAGATATAGTTTGAAATTGCAGAAAGATTTGTATGGACTAAAGTAAGCTCCTAGAGCCTAGTATGCCTGATTGGATAGGTATTTGACAAATATTGGCTTCAGTAAGGGTACTGCAGATAGTAATTTATATTTCAAAATAATTGATGATAATATCCTTATTGTTGAAGTATTTGTTGATGATATTATATTTTGTAGAAATGATGAGTTGAGTAGAATTTTTATAGATTGAATTTAAAACAAATTGAGATGTCTATGATAGGTGAGATGAAATTATTTCTTGGATTTCAAATTACATAGTTGGATAAAGGAATTTTTATCTCACAATCCAAGTATGTCAGAGATTTGTTGAAGAAATTCGGTATGGAAGATACAAAACTAGTAGGAACTCTTATGGGTACAGGTTGCAAGTTAACTAAGGATGGTGATTCCCCTTGTGCTAATTAGACATTATATAGATCTATGATCAAAGGACTGCAATATCTAACACATTCTAGATCAGACATATCAAACGATGTTGGAATTGCTACAAGATTTCAAGTTGAACCGTAGGAGTCACATATGGTTGCTGTCAAAAGAATTTTTAGATACTTTAAGGGTATAGTTAACTATGGATTATGGTATGGAAAAGATGATGAATTTACTCTATGTGTGTACACTAATGTTAATTGGGAAGGTAATGTGGATGATAGGAAAAGTACTATTGGAGGTGCATTCTTTTTGGGTAAGATGCTAGTTTCTTGGACTAGTAAGAAGCAGGATTGTATTTATCAATCTACTATTAAGGCTGAATATGTTTTTGCTGCAATAAAATATAATGAAGTTATTTGGATGAATAAAATGTTGAATGATATAAGGATAAACATTGATGAACCTATTGTTATTCACTGTGATAAATCTAGTGTTATAAATATCTCAAAGAATCTTGTGCTACATTCAAAGACAAATCATATTTCTATTAAGTATCATGTATTTAGGGATAGATTTAGTAAAAAGGAATTGAAACTGGAATTTGTGTCTACTAAGGAACATATTGTTGATATCTTTACAAATCCTTTTCTGAAGGATATATTTGTGTATTGTGGGGAAAATATTGTGGTGATAGCCCCACTTGATCAAAACTAATGATCCTAAGGATGGCATCATTCCAAAAAATATATTAGAATATCATTCACTGGATTGATGAGTTTGGGGACTACTCCTTATGGGAGTAGTCTTATGGTTATTATGGTTTGGTACTAATATTTTCCTATTTTTAACCTATTGAGGTGAGTTCAATTCTTTTTTATGTCTTTGGTCCTTTTACATTGATATCAAAGAGGCATAGATTGTGTGAAAGATATATGTGATTATTCTTGGGAGAGATTGTGTTGAAGCTGGATATTCAAAGTGATTTGGTGGACATATTAATGTATTTTTGCATTGATTAGTTTTTCACTTTGCATGTTGCCATAAATGCTAAAGGAGAATATTGTTAGAATATTGTTGACGATGTCAGATTTTGGTACTTAGGTGTTATGAAATTAAAGTTTTGTCATTGATGTCAACATACTAAGTGTTGGTTGTAGCCAATATGTTTAGTATGTTCAGTGAAGAAGATTCTAGTTGTTCAGGTGATATATTAAAGATCTTGAGGTGTGATCATGAGGTATTGTTCAATAATGTCTATAGTTGGTCTACATAGGTTTGAAGAAGTTTGGATGACAATTTGAGTGAGGTATGATCGAGTTGTTGGTCGTTGTTGTTACAATGTTCCTATGAATAGTGGATGATTATTTGGATTGGTATGTCTTGGATTTGATGCTTCAAAGGTTACCAAGCTGGTGGTTTTATGGTGACTTATCATTGTGTTCACAGCTAGTGTTGTGCATGACTCAAAGTACAAAAATTATCTTTTGTTGTGACAAAGTTTGATATTTTAGTGTTCTTATTGATCAAAGACGAAGATGATTTTGGATTTTTTTATGGATGGTTTTCATGCTTATTTTTGGTGTTCTTGGATCATGTGATGATCATGTTGTAGAACTACATTTTTTGAGGTGATCAGATTTTCTATTTTGGGTAGCGTGTTGGGGTTTCTTCATTTAGGTTTTAGCTGACTAGATTGAGTAACGTGTTGTGATTCTTGATGCTACTTTGGTGACACATTGTAGTGTTCATGGTTGAAGATTTGGGTCCTATCTAAGTCTTGGATGACTTGATTTGGATCACTTTGGAGATTGAGCATAAATTTTATATTTTTTATTATAATAGGTCTTTGCCAACCTAGTGGTTGATTATTCTTTGTAATTAGTGTAAATGAGAGATCATTTTGTAATTGTAGAGTGAGAGTTTGTAAATTTAAGGAGAGTTGTTGATAATTTTGTTTTTCATTAAAGGAAGAGTTTGTACTTCATTGGAAGTGTATTGGAAATAGAGATGCTATTTGTCAGTTTAGTTGTAATGGACTATATGTCCACCCTATTATAATTGAAGATAGATCAGTGAACCCAAGTGAGGGCTAGATCTGTGATTGTATTATGAGTAGTGAGCTCTAGGAAGTGATACTTTAGATTGGGATATAAGCCTGTGGTTTCTTTTCCGTCCTTTGTTCTCTATTTTTCTCTTAACCAGGCAATACTTTTAGCAGAGTACATTCATCTTGTGGGTTTGATTCACATTGAGGTTTTACCTTAACTAAGTTTCCTCGAGAACAAATCTTGGTGTTTTGGATCTTGAATTACCATCTATCTTTCATATCTAAGTGGCTAAAGTGAAAATTAAAAGTTTTAGGTGTGTACAACTGATTCACCCCCCTTCTTCTCTCAGTTGTGCTTACCTCCTTTTGGGCCTAACATGCACTGAGAACTTTCGTGAGAATGATGAATGAGGTATTGAAGAAATTCTTGGGTAAGTTTATGATTTCATATTTGGATAAAATTCTGATTTTCAATAAGGAAAAGGAAGATCATTTGTTACATCTGAGACAAGTGTTTCAGAGATTATAGGAAGAGAAGTTATTGATAAACATTAAGAAGTTCTCTTTCTTGAAAGAATAAATAGTGTACTTGGAGTTTGTGATGTTTGTGGATGGATTTAAGATGGATCATGAGAAATTTAGAGCTATTTTTGAATGGACTAAACTTGAGAGTGTTGGAGAGGTAAGATCATTTCATGGATTGGCTAGTTTCTACTGAAAGTTCATTAGGAATTTTAGTTCAGATTGTGATCCTATGACTAAGATAATGAGAGAGGACCAAAAAGAATTCAAGTGGACACATGGAGCACAAAAGAGTTTTCAATTACTGAAGTAGAAGGTGACTGAACAACTTGTGTTAGGTTTACTTGATTTCAATAAAGTATTTCAAGTGGGTTGTGATGCAAGTGGGGATGCAATTGGATCAATGTAGAATAAAGAAGGAAGAATTGTTACTTATTTCAGTGAGACGTTGAATGATCCAAAAAGAAGATATTCAGTTTATGATCAAGAATTTTATGTCATAATTCAATCCCTAAATAAATTGAGACATTACTTGTTCCTAAGGGGTTAGTATTATATATAAATCATCAAGAATTGCAATATTTGAATAGTTAAGGTAAGTTGAATTAGAGACATATGAGATGGGTAGAATTCTTGTAGAGTTATACTTTTGTGTTTAAGCATAGGTGTGGTAAATATAATAAGGTTGTTGATGCTATGAGTAGAAGAAGACCTTTGTTGATAGAGATGAGATTTGAGGTGTTGGGATTTGATGATTTGAATAATATGTATGAGGATGACCCTAATTTTGTGGAACCTTGGGAATCTTGCAAAGAACCTATTGTAGTATACTTAAGCAAATCGTTGGATTATTTTATTCAAGATGATACATTGTTTAGATGAATTTAGTTTTGTATACCTAGAAGTTCTATGATGAACAATTTGATCAAGGAAAATCATTGTGGAGGATTAGCTAGACACTTTGGAATTACAAATATAATAGCTCTGGTAAGTGAGAATTACTTTTCGAATCAGATTCATAAGGATGTAAGAAAATTTGTTTAGAGATGTAGATTTTTTCAAGTTGCTAAAGGAATTATTCAGAATACTAGATTATATAAATCTTTGACAATACCAGAGAGACATGTGGAAAACATTAGCATGGATTTTATACTTGGGTTACTAAAGACATAAAGATGTAATGATTCTATATTTTTGGTTGTGGATAGATTCTCTAAGATGGGTCATGTCCTACCTTCTAAGAAGATAACATATGCAGTTCATGTAGCAGATTTATTGTCTAGAGACATTGTCAGATTGCATCAATTATCTATAAGTATCATTTTAAATAGAGACAATAAGTTCATTGGTTACTTTTGGAGGAAACTTTGGAAGAAGATGGAAAATTATTTGAATTTAAGTTCTACATTTCATCCTCAGATAGATGGACAAATAGAGGTAGTGAACAAATTTTTTGGAAACTTACAGAGATGTTTGGTTGGAGAAAAAACTAGGAATTACAATTTAATCCCATCACAAGCAGAGTTTGCATATAAAAATTCAATGAATAGGAGTACAGGGAAGACACCATTTGAGATATTGTATGGTTTCAATACTAAATTAGTATCATAGTTGAGGGATATTACTTATTAATTCAAGAGAAGTGCAGAAGGAGAAGAGTTTTTAGAGGTTATAAAATCATTGCATGATGAAGTAAGATAGAATTTGGAGAAAATGAATCAGACATATAAGGAGAAAGAGGATAAGAAAATAAGACATAATTAATTCCAAGTGGGAGATGAAGTAATGGTATATTTTAAGAAGGGTATATTTCTTGTTGGGACATACGACAAACTGAAGATGAGGAAGTTTGGACTGTGTAAAATCTTGAGGAAGTTTGATTTAGGAAATACATATGAAGTAGAGTTACCAAATGACATGGATATATTGCCTATATTTAATGGAAGACCTGTATGAATATCATGTGTCATATTTTCATGAAATGATGGATCTTATGTTGAAATAGTATCCTAAGAAGTAAATGGATGAGATAGAAAATATATTAGTTAGTAGAATTGGTAGAATCCCTAGAGGAAGACAGTATAAAGAGTATCTTGTCAAATGGAAGGGAAAACTAGTGGATGATTCTTCATGGATCTCTCAGGATGAGTTTGACCATCTTAGTTTTCCTTTATCCCTAGAAAAGTGAGAGGATCACTTTTCAAATAACTCTAGGTTTCTGATGCAGGAGCATCTTGGGTTCTTTGAAATCTTGCATCCATCAAAAGAATTTTCTTTCTAGTTTCCTGTTCGTTCAGTCTCCGAGTTTCTTTTAGTGCACATTCACTTTGGATATTTTGTATTTGAAAACCTTAAAATGTGCTCTCAGCATCATGTTGAACTGTTTTCTAGGTTCACACTTCATTTGGTTACTTTTCATATCAGATCTTTAAGATTCTTGGCAGGACTTAAGTATTCTTCATGTTGCACATCTAGTTTGTGTTTTCCAATCCTGCAAAGGATTTTCCTGATTGGTGAAGCTTCATGGCTCAATTCTAAATATTATTAATTATATGGATCACCTAATTGAGGGATCATTATTTATGTTTAATCAATTAGAGGGAGATCTTTATGATTTTGGTCCTGACCTATATCTTGTAATACACTTTCCTTCTCATTGGGAAATGTAATCTCTCTAGGATGACTTGATGCTTGTAAACCTATATAAATCAGGGAAATTATTCCTGGTTTAAGAATATCTTATAAGAGTAGATTTTTTTAGCTTAATTATAAGGAATTGTAAATATTTATATCTATAATCAGGCGTATATGCCTGAAATATAAGATTGTATGTTGGAGATCCATTGTAATTGATTTTTTTTAATAATGTGAAGGTTGGTCTTTCTTATCTCTCAATAGATTCTTATTATTTCCATTGTGTGACTATTTTTTACATGGATTGGATGGGTATATTTTAAGTCCCTCTATCCATGATTGCATGCTTCATTCATTAGTATTAGAGTGGGTTCCTTTTGAAGAATATTTACTTATCAAGGAAAATCTAGTTTTGGACAAAACTTACACTTTCAGGCTACAATATTTAATGGCTCTAATCTTCCTTAATGGAGGGACAAGAAGAAATTGTATCTAGAAATATTGCAGAATGGTATTTGTAACATTATTAAAACTATCTTCTATCCTAATTTTGGAAGACCTTTGACTAATGAAGAGGAAAAACAAAAAGAAGATAATGTAAACTAAAGAGAAACTCCTTTTAGTATTTTATGTAACACAACATTTGGGAAGGTGAAATGTTTATTATGTGCTAAAGAGATATGGGATAAGTTTTTATTGGTATATGAAGGAGATACAAAGACAAAAAAAGAAAGATTAATGAATCTAAAATAGTGTTATGAGGCCTTAAGAAAGGTATAAGATCAAAGTGTTGAAATCTACATAAATAGAGTCATAGGTGTTGCTAATAGAGTTAGAGTTGCTTGTGTACATCTAGAAGATATATGTGTTTTAATTAAGATCTTACTAACCATACTGAAGGAGTTCATATGAATGGCATGTTAAATAATGTAAATAAAGGATCTAAGTCAATATTCAATTGATCAACTCATTGCTTCCCATTCTATATTTGATATTATAGAATTTGAAAGGGAAAAGAGAGAGACTTCTTTCAAAGCTCTTTAAGAAGTTGAACTTGAGACAAAAAACAAGTTAGAGGAAGATGAAGGTTTTATTTCAAGAAGATTCAAGTGAGGAGCTTGTAGAAACAAAAGTAAGTTACCTATTAAATTCTTTAATTGTGGAAGGATAAGATATTTTGCTAATAATTACGAGTATAAGAAATATCATAGTTAATTAGAAGAAAATGATACAAAAGGTAAAAAGAAAGGTGATTTCAAGAAGATAATAAATTTTAAAGGAAAGGGTAAAAAAAGATTATTTTCCAAGGAGGAATACTTCTATGAAGATGAGGACATTGGTGAAACAATTAAAGAATATTTGTTTTTGGATATTTCATAAAAGGAGTGAGGGAGCTATTTATGTCTCATTTTATGCCATATTCTAGCCTATTTAATGCACCTTCATGCCCATTTCCATATTCTATTTCTATTCCATGTTATACCATTTTGTCACCTTTATGTTGCATATGATTACATATACATAAGTGATATTTAATATAGTTTTGAGATTTAAATATGAAAATTATTATTGACTGTGTTTACTAAATAGGTATTGTTATTTGAAGCCTTACAAAATGTATCTTTCAGCATGCAAATTTAAGGAAGCAAATCTTCCTTCCTATTACTTTTTTTTAGGAACTGTTGTAGATTACTTTATGAAAAGAAACTTATTTCCTGTCATCTTTTTGAAAGATAACATTGGCTTCCAAGTGGAATTGACCTTCTAGTTAGATACCAGGGCTAGATAATTATGAAATTGTGTTAATGTAAATTTCTAGCTATTCATTGTTATAACATGTGTCATTGTTGTGATGGAGTAAGCCCGTGGTGAAGGAAACTGACCAATTTGTATTTTTTCTATTCTCATCTCTTATTTTATTGGTCATAGGCCACACAAAGTTCACATGCATTTACCTCTGCACTGCTATGAGATTTAATAGGAGTTGTAATTGTTATTGAAGAAAACTAAAATATGTTATCTCCTATTTATGACTACTATTATAACTCATTCAATTTTAATCCAAAGCAATAGTAGAGGTCTTACATAGACCGTTAAATTACTTAGTATATTTTTTGTATGCAACAACAAATAAGATATTCTTATATGAATTTTTCATAGGCTGTGTGTATACCTAGGTAACATAGGGAATCATTTAAAGAGAGACACAATTGAATATTTTGGACATCATTTTGCAAGGAATTATTCTGAAGCATCTTTTAAGAATTCTTTGAAAGCATCTTCAGCTGGTTTGCTAGGAGGAAGGGCACCCACTCCTCTGTTGTCAGATGAATGTATATATTTTATTTATTTTTCATGGTGTGTGGTTTCAATTATGTTTTGTATTATTTTAATTATGTATTCCGATTGTCATAATTTTGTAATCAATTCTTGTAAATAATTGCAATTTATTTTAACTATTTATTCATTCAGATTAAATTAGTTAATGTTATAATTTCTATGTGAATTAAATATGTTTTTGATTTAATTTTTATTCTTTCTCTTTGCATTTCATGCAATTAGTGTTCTGTTTTAGAATTCATTGTGTGTTCAGGTCTTGTCACTAGGAAGTTACAGTTCCTTTCACCAATTTTATTTTGATTTGCAATAGGTTTCTTTTTGTAGTTGCATTCATCCTCACTCATTTCAAAACTCTCATCCCTTCGATTGGCATATATCCAGGACACTTCTTACAAGTTTACACCCCTGGATTGATACGTATAGACCAACTAAAGTTCATTAGTAAACATCGATTCTATTGCCCCAGTGTTGGCCTATTAAGGAGATCACATTACATGCTAAAGCTATTATAAGTGCATGGATTATAGATTTCCAGATGTTTGAATCATATTAAAGACAAGAGAATATTTATCAAGTGTGAAGAGTGTGATGGTAGAGAAATCAGATTCGCAGGAGAAGAAAGTGCTCAAACAAAAGGCATTGGAACCATTTCAATTGATGGTAAGCATAGAATTGATGTTATTTATTATGTTGAAGTTTTGAAACATAACTTTTTAAGTCTTGGTCATATGTGTAAGGAAGTTTATGAAGTTATGTTCAAAAGTGATGACTATGTTATAAAAAATAAACATACTAGTAAAAAGGTTGCCAAAGGTTTTAGGTCTACTAGAAGAATTTATTATATTGAAGGAAAATGTGAGAATATATGTTTTCCCTCTTAATGCAATGGAAGATGGGGAGATGACATTGATATGGAACTCAAATAAGACAATGTGGATTCTAATTTACTAAATAATAGTGAGGATCGAAAGGTTGTATTGGGAAATATAGTTTGAGAAAATGGGTTTTGGTAGACTAGAAGTAGGAAAAAGACAAAAGTAATATGGTAGATCGAAAGTGAGTAGAAGATAAAAAAATATTTGGTAGAATATAAGTAGATATAAGAAAAAATGGAATTGGTAGATCAAATACAGCTGAAAGAAAAAAAGAATTTGGTAGATCAGATGTAGGTGAAGGACATAAAGGGGTTGATGAATCATAGGTCTTCTCTTATCATTCTAGGTATTCATCTTTTGATAGAGTCTATTTTTATTTTAATAAAATAGGTTATAGAGTTAATAATGTATAAGTTAGAAAAGGAGTCATGTTTTTGGTGAAAGATGCTACCATTTAGTAAATTTACACATAAGGCATTTCAATGTAGAAATAAAGTAAATTCTAGAATCCTAATTGTGATTCTAGAATCTTAATATTCTCTATGTTATCAAATGCCCTAGCCATAATTATTGTTAGGGAACAATCCCTAATACCAATCTCTTTTTTTCTCCCTAAAATTATAGCCCTAATCATTTTTACCTTTTTTTATTTACTCTAATGGACTTCAAGTTTTACTATGTATTGTCCTTTAACAATTACCCTCATCAACATCCATCATGTCTTGAGCCTACAAACAAATAATTTCTATTTAGTGTTACTTTGGTTCTTGAATTCATCATAAAACCTAACCATTCTCCTTCTCTCCACCTGTTCCATAATTCCATCCTTTCCTCTAATAGCTCCCACTTTCTTGTCTTGTCTTCCTACTTCATTGACCAATAATACAATATTCTTCCTCATTCTCATCCTCATCAAAGGATGAAGACAGTCAGTTGAACCAAAAACATATATTCAATTAAAAACTATTCATATTTGTAATGTTTTCTTGACTAATAAAGTCATTTCATTATACAAAATATTTATGTTATAGCGTAGATTTAAATTGGCATTTATGCACATCAATTTAAATCTAAACACTTTTTGTTTACAAAGATATTATACAACTATAATAATGCATCTTAGTGTCAAGAATGCCTCTCGATGTAAAAAAAATCTTGAGCAATCAAATCATTTTATTTTGCCAAGTGTTTCTTTTATAGCATAGATTTAAACTCGCACTTGTGCACAACAATTTAAACTTGAATAGTTTATTTTCTACACGGATGTGTTGTAGCTATAAGAACACCTCTGTGTAATAAATATTTACAATTATTTATAATAAATATAAATAATAAATTTAAACAATAATTTTTTTGTACTTTTATTCCACTTAAAAAAATATTATAAGATTATTCTTTATTTGAAGTCTCCACATTCAAGCTCTCATTGTGCAAAAATTATTAGTTAAGGGATGCAACTCTTCCCAAGTATAAATTTAACTTCATACAACTCAAGTAGAATCTTGTATATTGTACCAATTTTCATAACCTAAATAAACCTCTCAATTTTCTCACTAGTACAAGCTTAGTTTCATTTATATAAAAATGTAAGTTTATAATTTTATCATCTATATAAAATTATGAACTCCAAAATTTTAATTTAGTGTATTGAATGTCTAAAATTTCTTATTATTGAATGAAATAGACTAACCATATTTTCATATAGTAGTAAAAATATTAAATTAAACTAGTAAGTAATGGGTTATCTAACAAAATAAGTAACTATTTAACAACTATTCTACTAAAAAGTTAATACATGATAAGATGTGATGGATCTGCTCTCTACTACAAAAATATGCTCGGTTAATTTGCTGGATGCACAACTGAATTTCTTTGCAAAAACTAAATATGTGACTCATGGTAGTTCTTTTCCATTTTCATCCGCCACTGTTTGCAAGAACACTAATTCAGGGATCTCATTTCACACAAATCACTAGCATCCTCCTCTAAACCACTCTGTATCATTCATCAATCATAAGTCCATGAATTTGCATGCTTCCCCTAGGGTTTTTCCTAGGGAAACACCATGGGAGGTGCATTCTTCGGTGCAGGTAGTGGAAAATGGATGGATTCCTTCTTATAAGAAAAATGCTAAAAGGGCATGACATCATGGCCATTTTCTCTCTACCCGTGCTAGAAAATCTCATTCACCATCCTTTTCTCTACCCCTCAAGAATAGCTTCAAACATCTCCATCAAAAGTTTAGGAATGATGATCCCCAGGTACAACCTTAGTCACCTCCACACAGATGAAATCTCAAAGAATCCAAAGAAATCATGATGCCAATGCGGAATGTTGTACCTACAGATGTATACTCTCCGCCACACCGCAAACCTAGATCTAATAAAGAAAAGGAAGTAAAAATCATTAGAGGTCACCAAATTTACACTGAGGGCCTATGGAATCATTATCTTTCCTACGGGCTATACGGAAATTTTTTTGGCTCTAGGAGGGCACTCGCTGGTATTAAAGAATGGCTTCAAGCTGCCATTGATACACAGGTAAGTATCACTTTACTATCGAAAATTTCTTTTATTTTGAATGTAAAGATTTATTCATTAGACAAAAGTATGAAGCATAAATTTTTTATCTAGGGCATGCAATTAAGTTTCTGAAATGGGAACCTAATTTTAACCCTAATATCTTCAACAACGTTGAAATTGTGAAATGGGTTATGATCCCAAATATGCATGTAGAATTAATCCATAGCCAAATTGTTTACCAAATTGGGAATGCTTTTGATGAAGTTATAGGACTAGAAGAGGACTATATGGACGCCTCTGAGGTTAAAATATTGATTAAGTCTTCAGGCATATTATAAAAACTAAAACCTATACATTTTATAGTTAATAAAACCACTTACCATTTACCCCCGAAATTCTTTAGTGGGGGTACAATAGATAATATCTTCTTCTTCTCTTATAAGAAAATAGAACATAATAGAAAGTCAAACACAACAACCCTTAAATTGATATTCAGACAGAATCCAAATCCATTTATTAAGATAGACACGGCTCTGTCATTAGTTGAGGATGGGGAAATTCATGATTACCCTAGGTTCCTGATTTCTACAAAAATATACCTCAATTAATTTTTCATCAGGATACTAGAGATTTTTTCTTTGCTAACTTTTCCTTTCAACAAGATAAGGTGAATTTAGATACAATCCAAACACTTGTAATTTTGAAAGCATCTGATTCTATTAAATGCTGAAGAACTAGCCAATGTTGTATTCCATAAATCATCAAAGAAAACATAAATCAAGAAACTGTCTTGAAAAAGTATACTTCCCTTAGCAAAACCAATCGATGGAGAGGAATCCAAACTTAAAATAGGCTTAAAAACAAGGATTTCATAATGTTACCAATTTAAGAATGTATGCTCTGATATGGCCTTGGAAGCTATTGATTTCTTGCTCTCATCTGATGATGAAAATAGTGATATTGAAGAAGCCCATATAAGGAAAAGTGTATTGATTAGAGAATTAATGAAAGAGGATATAGCCTTAACAATCTATGAAGTTTTAGAAAAAGCATCAGTATGCCTAGGAAAGGAAATTGATGTAGGAGCAGGTTTGTTCCTAACCATGGACAACAATAGAAAGAATACCGATAATCAGGAATATTATGCATTCGATGAAGGATGGTATAAAGAATACTAAGATATGGTACTAAAAGAAATACCCTTAAATATTATAAAACCTCTCTCAGAGGATTTGAATAGGAATGATGCACAAAATAATAGTATGAGTAACATCTTCAAAGAAAACACCAGTTGCGAAGAGATAGAGGAAATCAATGATTTTCTAGGATTAAATAACAATTCAGAAGATCTTTTACTACTTAAACTTACTGAATCAATGAATCAAGAAGAAGAAATAGATAACTCTGATGATATAAAGTTTTTCCATTAGTATGCAAAGATAAAATAGTTGTAATGAACCATCGATTACACTACACCAAAAGTCAGGTTTTCAGTTTAGACTGAAATTGCTAAGCAAGGAGAAACCTGACGGCATAGTTTTGAAGTGTAAACTGAAAGTGCAACCTAAACATGATAAAGTAGAACCCGATAGGATTAAATAGATAGTAGAACCTGATGAGTGGAATATAGTGCAAACTAAGAGAATATACAAGAGAGGAACCTAGCAGATAGTTCAACCAAGTAACACAGAAAGATAGTCAAAGTGATTTAATAGAAAATTGAGCATCAGACACCGAAAGTTAGTTATATCCCCAGAAAAGTGGATCTGACTTCCACATCAGGTAAAATAGCTATATTATATTTATAGAGTTTTGATTTTTTTTAAATCCATTTCTTGAGGAACAAGAAACATTATTTTAATTTTTTTAATCAGTCTAACTGATTAAAAACATGCAGACTAGGAGATCAAGGTCAAGTTGTAAACCTTTGATCATAGAGTTAGTTTCATAATATGTGAAACTAAATTAGGTTAATCTATGTTATAAATAGATGTTGTAATCATTCATTTGATAATGATGAGAGGAAGAATGTAGTCAATAAGAACATCTATGGATTATATGGAGAGTTTCAAAAAGGAGAACAACAAAAGATGAATTTGGTTATCAAGAACCCAAAACAGAGGCTACCGAGAAACAAAGGTATTAATCAATCACATTAGGTGATAAATTTATACATTTAATCTTGAATGGATCTGTAATCAGAAATATTTAGATTGCACACACTCACATCAATGAGTATTTTTGTCTACATTCTAACAAGAGTAGTAAATAGAAGAAATCCTTTCAAGAAAGGTGGATTTAACAATCCTATTGTAAATCTCTTAACTGAGTGCACACTAAACAATGTTTCTAAAGCTCTTAATAGAGTAGACCTTAACCAATCTCCACATAATACTCCTAATAGGGTAGATCATCATAAGTGATCAAATTGTAAGCCTTAACTGGCCCCTTCCGATCTGTAGATAGTGAAGTTTTTGTGGGTGCCATCCCCACTAGAGTTTTTACCTTCTAACATGGGTTTTCTGTGTTACCATATCTTGTGTTTTGTGTCAATTAATTTCATGAATATTTCTATGAATGTTTACATGTTTGTTAAAGTTTATGAATTGATATATCTTACACAAATGTAGTATATAATAGATGGTTGGTCACAGTTGATTACAAAGTGGATAAAGGTTAAAAGAGATAAAAGTTTTAGAGGTACTAATTCACCCCTCCCCTCTTAGTACAATCTTCCCATTATTTCCAACAATTGGTATCAGAGTTGGATCTCTTATTTGGAAAGTTTCAAGACTTAAGAGAAAAGATCATACAATGGAGAAGTATAGGCTTGACAAGAGTATTGAGAATCAAAAGCTAGAAATTCAAATCTTCTATGAGTAGTATAAAGAAGCTAGAATCAAGATGAGATATCTCCTAGATGAAAGAAATATTATGGAATATCTCTGTAGTGAAACATGCTACCATGAAGAAGAGATACCAGATCTATTTTAGTCTTTAGGATCTACAACTAGCAAAGCATCAGGCACATCAGAAGAAAGCATCACAAGTTTGAATAAAATCAATCAACATCTGGCTGGAAAAGAAAAATCTCTACAAATCGGTCAAGAGACACAGATGGTAAGAATGATTGATGTCATGAACAATGCTAGACAAGCTGAGCAAGAGACAACACTAGCTATTGATGATAGAAGGAAGATTAATGAAAAGCTACAAGAGAAAGAGTCATAAATACAAGGACTTACAGAACATCATCATGAGATCACAAATCAGATTATTTGTATGAGTCAAGAAGCAAATAGAATGAATACAAAACTCATTGAAAGGATAGAAGCTATCGATGAGATAAGGGAAGAAAATGAGAAGCTAAAACAAGAAATAAGAATTCAGCAATAGGATAATGAAATAATAAAGAGAGCTAAAGAAAGAAATAAAAGGATGGATGATTTTATTGATGGACAAAGGAGAGCCAAAAATAACACTAGACTAGGCTATACTGAGAATGGAGAATCACCCAATCAAGTTGATCCAAAGAATGTCTACGCAAATCCAAAACCAAGAAAGCTGACACACAATCACTGTGGAATGTAAGGCCACACATCAATGTATGCATGACAAAAATGAAAGGTATTCCTAAATCCACATCTTCATTCATAGGAACTTGTTATAAATGTAACAAGAAAGGACATAAAGCTTATGAATGTAAATCTGAGGTGAAACAACCAAAGAAGGAAACCTACATTGATAAATACTATCCTACTTACAAAATGCATGCGTACACAACTCTTGAATGCTGGAAAAAGAAAAGGAAAACATGGAAGCCTAAAAATCAAGAAACTACCTATCAACCAAAAAGAGACAGTAACCAATATGTATGGGATTACAACACTTGGGAAAATTGTACAACATATGGAAGATTTGGTCACATTACTACAAACTATATGAGACAATGGACAAGAAGGTCTAGAGGCTGGAATAACCCCAGAATGGCATGTCTACACTATCATAAATTTGGTCATTTGAAGAAAGAATGTAGAGACAGAATGATAGAAACCAACACCTTTGCCAATTGAAATACCATTGAAGACATCAGGAAGATGATAAACAAAATGTGGATGAAAGCTACAAACACCGATGAAGCTAGAATGAGAAATACAAATAGTGACACCTTATCCAATGGATCTAGTGACATCACCACCCCACCTAAAGAAGAACAAGTAAGTATATAACTACATTATACCAAGTTATATTTTGCATCAATTCCATTCTACATAGTTAAAAATATCAAATCAACAATGATTAAAGATGCACTATGGTATTACTTGTTATAATTCTGTGAATTCAATTTCATCAGCTAATGCATACTGAAATACATTGGTGTACTTACAAAGCTAATTTGTCTACACTTACCGAGAATCATCAGTTAACATAGAAAACTAAAGTTGCTAGTGTAAACCAAGATCTGTTGGTAATCATGTGAGTTGACAAATTTGTCTTTGCAATTCACCAAAATCCGTCGGTGAATGTAACAAGTCAAAAGCTTCCTCAAAGAATCACATTTTCACCAAAAGAGAAGTAAGTGTATCACCTGACAACTCCTTCTTCACACACCGAGTGGTTGAGCATTAATGACTCGACTTAGGGTAAAGTCTATAAATAGACAACGGAAGGATTTCATTTCTTCACCAAGTGATTAGAGTGAAGTGACAAGAGCCAAACTAGAGCACAAAGCGACAACATTGCAAAGTGACCCTAACTCAATTCAAAACACTCCAAGAAGATTCCTAACAGCTACAGAGGTGAAAAGTAAGTACCAGCATAAATCAAGAACTTTGTTTATCATTTATAAGAAATCCCTAATTTTAGAATCAATGGCAATCACATAAAGAAATGCTAAGCTCAAGAGTGTTAAGAAGAACAAGATAATCTTATCAAGAACTAAAGCTATGAGGAACCACATTATAAAATATGCCCTGAGGTTGCTTCACAACCTGACAATGTTGGAGCCTTCTCCGGAATACTAGCTAGGTTTTTTCTCATCGAAGACATGTGAGCATACATTCACTGCAAGATAGGAAAAATTAGAGACCTAGAAGTTGAACATGCTTTCAAGAAGCTTTGTAAAAATGATGGAACTATCAAGGATGAGCACAAATACATCAAGGTAAAAGGGCTCACAAATGCCCTATGGTTCCCAACGGAGTTCAAGACCAAATGGATTTGGTTAGTGCTAAGCAGGATACATGACCAAAATTTATGTCTGGATGAGCCTAAACTGGTAACAAGGGATGTTATAAATATTTTCGTCAGTTATCCCATAAATGATAAGGTAAAGGAATTAAATCACCCACCTAAACTTGAAATTGAGAAGAATATAGGAGCCACATGGGATGGAAGAGGACTGCAAGTATCCACCATCAATGATGATGAACTAAAATTTGGAGCATGTGTCTTAGGATACAAGTTCTTTCAGGTTAGTAGGATGAACAATATTGCATCTAGAGTAGTGGATACAGCTTACAAGATTGTCAAGAAGGGATTGTAGTTGGATTTGTCAGAAATATTACTCAGAAAATTAGAAGAGAATGTGAAGACAATAAGAAATGCAATGTCAAATTCATGTAATTTTAGTTCTCTGATAATGTACATATTTTTCTATTTCCAAGAATCTTTCCCCTCTATAGGAAATGTGCAATGGGACAAAAAAAGACCAGTGACCATACATATTAGTGATTTCATAAAATCACTAGGATATAATTTTGACTCAGTCATGGATGCATACTTTGGTGGATTCAAAGATAGAATGTAGAAAAGAGTAAGGAGTCCAGAACAATTAATTAAAAAGTTCAAAACTGACATGTGTTTTATGGTAGACATTGACTATACATACATCAAGCCATCTATACCAAGAACAACATGGCTATCTCCACTTGACTATGAGGTAAACATAAATCAAGCATCTAATCCAATTGAGGCATTGATAAATGAGCCATTAGAAAAAACACAACCTAAGTTTGGAATGTATGAAGAAGCCAAAGAAAGGATTAAAACTGGCTTGGTTGTGAAGAATATTGATAGAAAGAAATATAATATGGTTAAGAATTTGAAGAAAATGATGTCAATAATAAAAGAAAAAACTGAAAAGATAGAAGAAACTGAGGGACAGTCACCCATCAGTGAAGCTGAGAAGGAGAGTGACTCAAAGTCTACAGAGTCAGATACACTACTACCTCCACCAGCTAAGAAGCCAAGGACTACTTCTACATCAAGGATGAGGAGTCAAAAAGAAAAGGATGCAAGTCCTTCATTAGTTAAGAAAGGTCAAGTAAGGACCTACAAAAGAAAACATCCAACCAAAAAGACCACAACACCAAAGAGGAGAAGGAAACTAATCCTAAATAAGGAAGACATAGAGGACATAGATGAATATGTCCAAACAGAAAAGACCCCTGAGCTCGATGCAAGCATACCTGAGGATAAGGGTAATGATGACAAAAAGGACTCATGTGATGAAAAGAAGGATACAACTGATGAACAGAAGGTCATTGGTGGAGAACAAAAATATGGTGATCAAAATGTTACAAATATAGATCACACACAACAAATAGATGGAGACAAAATAGAAAATGATGCACAAGTGAAAGATAAAGGAGAAGGGAAAAAAGAGAAAGATAAGCAAGATAAGATAGTTGATACCATGCCAAAGGAATCCAAAGATGAAGCTACAGATACAATGAAGGTTGATAAGGATATGTCCTCTGTAAACCAATAGATAAAAACCAAGCAGCTAGACAAAGGTGCAACACCACAAAAGCCTTCCTCTAGCACATCAGATGAAGCAAAAAATATGGCTATGGTTCTGCATATAGGTGCATCACATAAGAAAAAGAAGAAGACCACAAAAAAAAAGTTGGAAGTCACACTAGATGAAATAATTGAAATACTGAAATGTGACCCAACTACATTAGATTTTGAATACTCCAAGAATATGGAGAAATCTTTCAGAGAAAAATTTTTCAAGAAAAGATTAAGAAGAAGCACTGAGACTCATTGGTACTGGAGAGCATAAGGGATATCTTAAGCTAGATATTTCCCAAAATTGATTGTGATCACAATGCACCCATTCTGGGTCAACTTGCCATTCTCACCAATGCCATTACAACACAAAACATAGATGCAGAAAAGGTGATTGAGGAACGAGAAGAACAGAAGTTTCAATATAAATTGACAGAAAAGATCAGCCAAGAAGTGGCAGAAAATAAGGTAAAGATTTCAGATTTAACAAATGAATTAGATCAAATCATTACTGAAGTTGTTTCCTTAATCCAAAAGCTATGCACTTTAGAGAAATTTACAAAGGATAATAATGACAAGATTGCAAAGATCGATTCTGATCCAAATGCAAGTGCACAAAGTCTAACCATGGATGGAAATTCAATCAATTTGAATTATGAGAAGATCATAGAGATAAAAAGGTTAAGAAAAGAAATTTGGGAAGAAGAGTCATAGTTCAGAGAGGAAGTTACCAAGATACAGTCTCTACTATTATTGAACCTCACACTTATGCAACAACACCTAAGTTCAGCAAGGCAACTCATTTCCACCCTTGAGATGTCTGTAGTAGACAACATCTACGAAATGCATGCCTGGATCACATTAGAGCATATAGCTCTTGAGCAGTTAAAAGAGAAATGGGAGAAGGTGATGGAGGAAATGAAGACCTCTCACTCTCATATTTTTGATAAGCTATAGCTATACACCTTTTTCCTTACTATCAAAAAAGGGGGAAAAGGAAAATGATATGTACAAAAGGGGAAAAGGAGGATATATCACAAAGGAAAAAGGAAGAGATAGTATAAAGACTATTGTACATACAAATATACTATACTATACCAACATATGCATAGGGGAAGTCATGAAATTACTAAGTAATATATAAGGTGTACATACTAAAAACTTTGTTAGTATTATGCACATATCAGTTTTTGATACTAATGTCAAAGGGGGAGATTGATGACATAAATTTTTTCCATTAGTATGCAAAGAGAAAACAATTGTAATATTTCAATTCAGACCAAAAATTTTAAGCAAGGAGAAACCGGATGACACATTTTTGAAGTGTAAACTGAAAGTGCAACTCGTACATGATAAAGTGGAACCTGACAGGAGTAAACTGACAGTGGAACCCAATGAGCAGAATACAATGCAAAATGAGAGAACAAACAAGAGAGGAACCTGATAAACAGTTCAACCAAGGAACATCGAAAGAGAATCAAGCTAATCAATTCTTCGCTTCTGGATTTGATTGTGTAAGTTTTTTTAGCATCAACATTTTGGATCACACTCCATGATCCATCATCAGGATGAGAGAGAGTGCAAGAAATGTATCACATTTCTTGCACTCTCTCTCATCTTGATGATGGATCACAGAGTGTGATCTGAAACGTTGATGAAAAAAAAACTTACACAATCAAATCCAGAAGCAAAGAATTGATTTAAATGGATTATGGAGATCTAATAATCAAATTGATTTTAGAGCAAACCAAGCATTAGACACTGAAAGTCAATTATATCCTGAGAAAAGTGGATGTAACTTCCACATCAGATAAAATATCTATATTCTATTTATAGAGTTTTTATTTGTTTTAAATCTATTTCTTGAGGAACAAGAAATATTATTGTAATTGTTTTAATCAGTATAACTAATTAAAAGCATATATACTAGGAGATCAAGGTCAAGTTGTAAACCTTTGATCATAGAGTTAGTTTTGTAATAGGTGAAACTAAATTAGGTCAATCTAAGTTATAAATAGATGATGTAATCATTCATTTGAAAAGGATAAGAGGATGAATGTAGCCAATGAGCACATCTATGGATGAGACTGAGAGTTTCAAGAAGGAGAACAAAAAAAGATGAATTTGGTTATCAAGAACCAAGAGTAAAGGCTATCGAGAAGCAAAGGTAGTAATCAATCATATTAGGTGATACATTTATACATGTAATCTTGAATGGATCTGTAATAAAAAATAGTTAGATCGCGCACACTCAGGTCAATGAATATTTTTGTCTACATTCTAACAAGTGAAAAATATAAGAAATCATTTCAAGAAAGGTGGATTTAACAATCCTATTGTAAATCTCTTAACCGAGTGCACACTAAATAGTGTTGCTTAATCTCTTAACATAAAAGACCTTAACCAGTCTCCACACAATATTCCTAACAGGGTAGATCATCAAAAGTGGTCAAATTGTAAGCCTTAACCGACCCCTTCCAATCTACAAATAGTGAAGTTTTTGTGGGTGCCAGCCCCACCATAGTTTTTACCTTCTAACAGTGTTTTTCTGCATTACCATATCTTGTGTTATGTGTCAATTACTTTCATGAATATTTTTATGAATGTTTACATGTTTGTTAAATTTTATGAATTGATATATCTTACACAAAGATAGTATAGAATAGATGGTTGGTCACACAATTAATTACAAAATGGATAAAGGTTAAAAGAGATAAAAGTTTTAGAGGTATTGATTCACCCCTCCCAACTCAGTACACACTTCCCATTATTTCCAACAAACTCAATCCCAAATTCTATTCAGGAAATAAGTAAGGATACCAAGTTAGGATTATTGACCCATGTTTATGGAAAATCTTTTCTAGATTTTCCAAAACAGTCGCATAAAATAGGTAGGAAGTCCATCATAGAGTTTTAAGACAAAATGATGGTACGACCTTAGGGTGGGTTAAAATAAAATCAATTTTGAATGTAGGGAAGGGGAAGTACCTTCCCATAGCACCATCAAAATCATATCATGAAATGTTAGGGTATTAAATTTCCCTAACAAACAATGCCTTCTAAAGAGAAGCTTATCTTCTTTAGAAGCAACAATGTTTTTTATACAAGAATTTAAATTAGGGCAAGAAGGATATGACATGCTTAGTAAGAAATTAGGAATATGGTAAGTTAAAGGTGTAGAATCAGAGGGAGTGTTAGGTGAAATAGCCTTCATCTAGCATCCTAGGTTTATATCATTAGAGCTCATTGCCTCTAACTCATATTGGATGGAAGCTCAGATCAAAAACTTTAAAAGTAACTTAGAATTCACTATAATCAACATATATGGTCCTAAATTCCTTCAAGAAAAAAGAATTGTTTGGAAAGAAATTGAGAACTTTCTCAATAGTCTATCAAACAATAAATTCTTTATGGGAGGGGATTTCAATGCTATATTAGACATCAAAGAAAAATCAGGAGGATCAAAGAAAATTACTTTGACAATAATAGAATTCAGAGACTAGATATAGTCAATTAATGTAATGGATATCTCCAAGACAATGGAACCTTCACATGGTAAAATAAAATAATAGACACTAATTATATAACAAAAAAATTAGATAGGTTTTTCTACATTGGTAACCTAGCTAGATTCAATATAAACTTTAAGTCGAATATAATAGCACATTCTAGATCTGACCACTTTAAAATTAGTTTAATCTTAGAAGAAGACATAATGCCCAAAAAAATCCCTTCAAGTTTGAAAGAATGTGACTAAAAGATGAAAAATGTTTGCTTAGGATTGAGGAATGGTGGAACAAAAAAAGTTTCAAAGGATCAAAAAACTTTATTCTAAACTCAAAAATTAAATATATTAAACATCGATTAGTTGAATGGAATAAAGAGCATTTTGGTAATATATTTGACTCTAAAAATAGGATAGAGAAAGAGATAGAATAAATTAATGAAGAGATCATCAGAGAAGGAATGAATACTAAGACATATACCAAGGAGAAATAATTGTTAAGAAGCTACCAAGATATATTGGCTAAAGAAGAAATGTACTGGAAACAAATGTCAAGTTAGATATGGCTATAAGGAGATAAAAAAACAAAAAATTCATAATAGTTATAAAGATAAAAGTAATTTTAATAAAATTAAAAAGGTTAAAAAGGAGGATGGGATGACAGTTGATGATCCTAAAAATTTAGGGTTAGAAGTTGTAGTACACTTTGAGAAATTTCTGAACAACTTAGATGGTTCAGATAGAACAACTCAAAATAAAATATTTGGTAATATTCCACTTATAATTACTAATGATAATAATAAAATGCTTAATGAAATTTTTTCAAAAGAGGAAGTATAATATTCTTTAAAACACCTCCATCCTGATAAATTTCCTAGACCCGATGGGTTCCCGACTTTCTTTTATCAATAGTGTTGGAACTTTATTGGTGATGAGGTTTTTGCAACTTTAGAAGGCATGAGGAATTTAGGTAGGCTCCTTCAAGAAATTAATAACACATTCATAGCTTTAATACCCAAAACCTCAACACCGGAATTTTTTGATGACTATAGGCCTATTTCTCTATGTAATACGCTATATAAACTACTAACCAAAACTATAGCTAATAGGCTGAAAAAGCTACTCCCTTTTATCTAATCAAAAGAACAGTCAGGTTTTCTTCCTGGAAGATCTATTTTATATGGAGTCATCATTGCACAATAAGCTATACATACTACCCAGCACAATCATTCTCCCAATATGCTAATTAAGCTAGATATATAGAAAGTGTATGATAAGGTAGATTGGAGATTTTTATGTAAATGTTTATAATTCTTTGGCTTCTCTAAAAAATAGATTAATCTCATTGATGAATGTATTTCTGGACCTAAAATTTCAATAATGGTAAATGGAAATCCAACTGGTTTTTTTAGTACTTCACAAGGAATTAGGTAGGGAGATCCTTTATCCCCCTTTCTCTTTATCATCATGGAAATATCTCTAGGTAGATCCTTAAATAAGGCCAAGAATGATAATTTAATTACGGGAATCAAAATTACTAAGGATTTGGAGGCTTGTACTCATCAATAATTTTTTGATGATAATATTCTGTTTGGAAAAGCAACAATACTAGAAACTAAAGCAATACAAAATGTCCTAAATATGTATTCCAAAGCATTAGGGAAACAAATAAACAAAGAAAAATCTGAAATATAGTTTTTAAACACACCATAAGGATTACAAACAAATATATGCATAATTTTAGGTTACAAAATATGAAAGTTACCTTGCAAATATTTAGTTCTTCCTCTTGACAAGGGCAATAGATCTACTAACCTTTGGGATAGAGTCTTAAAGAACATTGACAAGAAGGATGAATCATGGAAAGGTAAGTGGTTGACTAATGCAGGTAAAACAGTAATTATTAAATCTATTTTTTCAGCCATTCCAGTATATCAAATGATGTGTCTTAGTTTACCAAAAGGCATAGAAAAATAGATTAATAAAAAACAAAGGAATTTCTTGTGACAAGGAGCTAATGATAAGAAAAGGCTTGCTATGATTTCCTAGGAAAAAATATGCAAACTAAAGGAAGAAGGTGGTCTGAATATTAAAAACATTAAACAACAAAATATAGCATTAGGTGCTAAATTGATGTGGAAGATGTATAAAGATCCAGAGCCAAATGAGTCAAAATTATGAGATATAAATACTTAGATGGCAATGATAATTTAAGGATTTTTAGACATGGTCTTCCTCCAAAAGGCTCAATAATATGGAATTTTATTCCTGAATGCAGGAATGTCATCATTGATAACATAACATGGGATATTGGAAATGGTAGGAATGCTCTATTCTAGGAAGACTCATGGGATTCCTTCCCTCCTCTTAATACCCTATTTAATAATGATCCTATCATTAAACGCATTAAAGATATTAGGGGTATATATGTTAGGGATTATATAGAAATTGAAGACAATAATCCAACCCTTGGATGGCATTGGAAGACCTTTGATAACTTAGGACTGCCTAATGCATTAAGAACACTTATAGAAGAAACCCTTAAAAATAGGAAACTTAATCCTTCCTTTGACGCAGACAAAATTATCTGGGCCAAATCTAGAAATGGAGAATACAATACCAAATATGGGTATGAAACCCTAAAAAATTTAGTCCATAATTGAACATTGCTTCCAATAGATCTAAGTTGGAATAAAAGTTGTCTCCCAAAAGATGGCATGTTTTCATGGGCAGCAACTTAACATAGAAATTTGACTGTTGAATGGTTCCAGAAAATTGGTTATTATGGACCATTGAGATGTGCAATTTGTGAAAAAGAGTGTGAAACTATTGATCATCTTTTCACAGAGTGTAACTTGACATATTCATGTTGGACATGGCTAGCAAACAAACTAAACTGGAAAACTACCTTTTTGAACAACCTGACTGTTTTCCTTAATAACAGGCCCAGGAAAATAGACTATGGTTTGTTTGGGAAAATATGGGTTACTGCCCCCTCCATACTGATATGGGAGGTATGGAAAGAAAGAAATAGAAGAATATTCAAAGATAAGAAACTGGCTCTAGATTATTTCTTAAAAAAAGTATAAGCATGTATTGTAGAAGTAGTTAATAATAGGAATTTTCATGGTAGAAAAGATATGAGGTTCACTCACGATGATGACTGCTTAAAGAAATTATGGTATGGGCTAAAAATTCCACCTTTTGTTGGCCAACAAGGTACAAACAAGGATGATATCAGGCACAATTGTTTTTGGAAATGCCCCTCTCATGGATGGTATAAAATCAACTTTGATGGTGCCTTAAAAGAAAATACAGGCAAGGCTAGAATAGGGTTTTGTAACCATGACGAGACAAGAAAAATTATTGCACACAAAACTACTGACTTAGGAATTGCAACTAATAATATTGCAGAGTGTAATACTCTTATTGAAAGATTACTACTATGTAAAAAAATAAGGCTAGAGAATATTGAAATAGAAGGCGACTCTGCTCTCATCATAAATGCTTTTAGAATAGGAAATACCCAAAATTGGAGATTAAATGGATTAGTAAAGAGGGATAAATTTATTAGCCTATTTTAAGTATTACATAATTAACCATATTTTTAGGGAAGGAAATAAAATAGCGGACTCTCTATCTAACAGAGGGGTAGAGGGGATAAATGAATAAATCATATATAATAATAATAAATAAAAAAGAGAGAAATATATAAATAAACAAGAACTTATTAGATATCAAGAGAGTGATAGTTAGATTGGAAGTTCAACATGTCATATGCTAGATTACTATGAAATGGATATTTTAAGGTGGATTTGGATAAAGTGGTGGTAATATTAGAAAAGACTTGACTAGAAAAGACTTGACTATTCCTAAGACTAAGGATAACATTAGGATAATCCCTTCGTTCCCATCTCTACAAGATGTAGACTAGGATAAATATACAAAGAAAATACCTACAATAATGAGAAATTTTGTTTTCTTATTTATTCATTATCCATCAAAGGATTCCCTTTAATCCAAAATGGATGGGAAGCTTTGTCATAGAGGAAGATATTAGAATAAGTTGGATTAGGAGGAAGAAGGTGAAGCATAAGTGAATTTCTCTTCAGATTTGCTAAAAATAAATGGCTAGCCATCAATAGTATGGATGGTGATTTTCGCTACCACTGAGCTATAAGTTGGATATTTTATTAATGTTAACACTAAAGTGCTCAATTTTGAATCTTTTCTACTAAACTAAAGGTGAATAATAAGGATATGGGGCAGATTATGTGATATATAAATGTTTCATAATAATGATATGTGAATGACCAAATTTAGAACCTATATGTACCAAATCAATGCACTAGCTTTTTCAAGATTTATTACCATCTTAATAGAAAGCCTTGTGTTATACGATACACTATCTCTGACAAATACATCTATAACACTAAATGAAATTCGTATGCAGTGATTAATCTTCACCGCAATAAGAGACAACTAAAGTTTAAAATAGGGTTTTTAACCACTGATAATATAAAGTTATCTTTATAGTCTGATAGATCTTATGAAAAGGAGCAATGGAGTTGAACATTAAACTCATTTTCCATGAAGAAAGAAGCCTTAGGGCCTTTAGAGGAGTGATTAAAGAAGATAGGTGGGATAAGCTGCTACAAACGGATGATCTGGGTAAAAGAGCAGTGGAAAAGATAATAGGTGAGGAAGTTTTCAACTATGACTATGTACATAGAGTCAATTTTGATATAGTAGGTACCTTTTATGATGTCTTTGTTACTCTTAAGATACCCAAAGGCAAGGTAATTTTTGCATGTTTAGAGCTATTTGATGAAAAACACTATAATGGTATTTTGTTGGTTATTAACATTGTGAATACAGATCTGATTATACCCTACCCAGTGGAATATATGGCGAGCTCTATGGGATCTCTGGGAAATAAGATTCACTCTGTTACAAGACCAATTCTGGTCTTTAAAGACAAAAGGGTGTTCTTAGAAACACTTGGTATCATAAGAAGGAACACAGGTTTCCTCCTGAAATGGCTTCGAGTGAGGCCGTGTGACGATGTCAAATGGGTCAAGGAGTATCTAGAGATAGAAGGATTCGAAGTAGAAGCCGACTTTGGCATAATGTCATTACATGATATACAATAATTCCTTCTAACTATTCTAAAGAAATCAGTAAAAGGCTTCAAGGTGGTCAAAGGAAAAAGGAGGTTTGACATAGGCCTTTCAGATTACAATGAAGAGGAGGAAGAGCTTGTTTTCCACATTCCGGTTAGAAGAAAATAGAGGCAAATAGTGAAGAATTACTACTACTATTTCAGTTTAAGTTTTTGTTGGAAATACATGACTGGGAAAATAGGATACTAAGAGAGGGGGGTGAATTAGATCTTGAAATTTAATCACTTTAAAACAAACTGATCCCAAAAAATATAAATATGTAATTGATCTAACATCTAGTAGCATCCATGACAGTAAATGAATAACACAATACACAGAATTTGGTAACCCAAAAACCCAAATAGGTAAAATTGGGGTGGGAATAACACCCAAAAATTATTCACTACTGCAGCAATAAAGTTTTCCTTTTAGGGCTACAAATTTTTTATTACAATATGCAATCTACCTAGTTAAAGGTCTGCCTAGTTAAGAGCTTTAGATCATTACAATCTACCTTGTTAAAGTATTTCAACTTACAGTAAAGTGCGCACTATGATAAGAGATTTAGTAAGGTCTGCTAGAACCACTCTGTTAAGAGATTTCACTTGGTACACATGTTAGAATGTCTCAAGTACTGATCCTTCAATGTGTACTTGATGCTGATAACAAAACTCCTCTTTACACTACCTTTTCTGATCTTATAATCTGATATGTCTTTACTCTGCTATTCATTGCTCTGTCACTCTTCAAGATCTATGCTTCCTACACAAAATAACCCTCTGTACATCTCTAATGAATGCACACCCTTCTTCACTCCATATAAAATTAGGGTAAGAAGTAATCTTATATATCTTTATGAATCTGGCAATGAGATTTTGATCAACAACCAAGATCTAATACTTATGCCTCCAAGGCATTCCAATTTTCTAATTGGCTTCATGCCACGCATAAGATAAAACAATTAAATGCATGATTAACTCCATAGAGAATATTAAATTCTCACATATGTTGGCCCAAAACTCTCATAAGTCAGCCAAAACATTTTACCTTAAAGCTTGTGTCATTTCTGACAAGTATGTCAAAAACTGTCTTGCTCGACACTTAAGTCTCATGTTGCTCGACATGAACTTGCCAGGTAGCTCAACATCTATGAACTTTTGTTCTTGTCAAAGAATTGTTGGGTGGCTCGGCCTATACTATTTTAGCTCAACTGCAGTGGTAGATGACCAAAACTACCTGAATAAATCACTAAGTGTGGACACTAAATAATCAACAAAAGCTTAGAGATTAACAATCTCTCCCTTTGAAATTTAGTGGCAAAAACACTTATCCTTTCATTTAAATCCACAAAACTACCTAAGTACATACAGTACTCCCCCTTTGATTATACTCCATACTTAATATATTATCTACATAATATACATGCCTTCAGCAAAAAAAAAATATTATACCTTCAGCTCATATGTTCCTTCCTTTCCTGATTCCCCCTTGTTTTTGTCACTGATAGGTGGAGAGGTTAGGTTGTACTTATCCAAAAACTATTTACAAAGTTGTATAATTAATGCAAATGAAGTGTCCCAACTATCTTTAACAAACCTCATAACTCCCAACTTAACTTCTAGCTCAGCAGCTAGACTTACCAAACTTTCTGCAGTAGAGAGATGAGAGTCTCTCTTTACCAATTCTCCTGCAGCTGTAAGTTCTTTCTGCATAACCTCCAGATGAGGCATCAAATTAGCCTAAATCATAACCAATTTGGCCCTGATTTGACCATCTTCACCCATAAGCTTAGATAACCTCCCCTGTGTATGAGTTAACTTATTGAAATGAATAGAGCTAGAGCTAGCATCCATACTCAGTGATTTTGCAGTTGACTTTGTATCCAGGTGCAATTTCTCAACTAACTGCTGATTTTATTTTGTAAAGAGTGATTCATCACATAGTCTCTTATGCAAAGAAAATACATTATTTGCAACTTCTTCTAGAATTTAAATGAGAGAGGAAAGTTCAACCTATTTTGTAGCTATCTCAGAAGATATCTTTTCCAGTACTTTGTTCTCAAACATTCTCTTAGACCATTGCAATAGTTTTTCATTTGCCTCGATATTATCATCAGTCACCTTTTGTATAATGTCAGCTAGCTATTCTAGTATAGGTATCTAGTCATTTACATCATCCATATCAAAAGCTTTTACAAAATAATCTTTGATGTCATGCAGAACTTGCTTCTACTTATGTTCTGTCTTCATTTCTTCCTGTCTCTTCTTCCTCTTCAAAAGTTCTTGAAGGGTCTGAATCTTCTAGTATGACAGACTCTCAGGATCCCATTTAGGAATCACAATAAATTCATCTAATGTGATATTTATCCCTAGTGAATTCTTCTTATTTAGCTTCCTCCTTTTGGGCTTAGGTGAGTTATCAATCGGCTCAGTTTCAATGATTTCTTTTCCTTTGTCAATAAGCACTTTGGTTGCTTACTTCGTCTTAATAAATATTTCCTACTGGTCAGGTACATTCCCCATTTTGGGCCTAGTGGGGGTAGATGAAGCAGAGTGTGGTAGATTTACCAACACTTGTATAGCCTCTTGTTCTTTAGGCTTGTCTCCAGTTTCTTCCATTTTGTCTCCGTTGTCTAACAATGTCCGAGCAACCTCTAAAATAGGTGGTTTTTCACTATTTACCTCTTGACCTAAATTTTCTTTCTCGGTTCCTTTCTCTTCATCATTCTCTTCATTAGCCTCAGTATCCTTGATAGGCGATTCAATAATTGTGTCTATCAGCCCATCCCGATCCTGGGAATTTACATTGCTAATATTGTCTAGTGTAGTTTCAATATGACTATCCATTGTTAAGTCTATAGTTTTCTCTACACCTATTTCTTTTGATGTTCCAAACCCTATTTTTACTTGTTCAGTGGTGGTCTTCTTAGAGGTTCCTTCATCTATTTTCTACTCTTTTGGGACCAACAACCCAAAAATATCTTTCCAAATCTAAGTACTTTGTTTCACTACTCCTTCAATATCATTATTTAAAATTGCATAAGCTCTATGTTTAGGTACAAAATTTTTCTTATATTGATCAACAAATTTTTCTTTCTTTTTCTTTGTCAAGTGTGGGATGACTCTATCCAAAGTTGCTTCCCTAATTCTCCTTTAAGTCATCAATGCAAATTCCCATTTACTAGATAAGAAATCATAAAGTTCTATAGGGACATTATTCCCTATCTCTATAGGTCTCAATTTGGATGTACTCATCATGTCTAATAGAGATTCCTATAACTTGACCTTATTCTCTATACTTTTCTTTTCATATTGACAAATTTAAATCCAGATAACCCAGTTGAACTTCTAATGTTCTTGCATACCTCATCAATGTTTATAGAATGTTCGAATGATGTTGTAGGTATGTTTCTCGACACATCAGTGTCTATTTCCTCATCTTCTTCATCACTTAAGATTATTCTCCTTTTCCTTGTTCTTTTGGAAGAAATTCTCGACATAAATTTGGTTTTGACTTGTTTCTTTTTCCCTGAGTTGTTCTCAGCAACATTCTTCCTTGTGTATACGGATATTTTCACCATAGGAGGTGAAATAGCTGATGCCCTAGTCCTTGGTCTATTTGTAGTAGGAAGGGTAGCCTGAGGTTTAACGTTACTTACTTTGGTTTCCTTGGCAAACGTTGGCTATTTCCCTTTTCCCTTAACAAATACTTCCTCTTCAGACTCAATTTCTTCTTCTCCTTCACTAGCTATGGCCTCTCCTTGTCTAGTAGTTAAGCCTAGAGAAGCATCCTCTGCTTCCTCATCACTTGCAATGCCAACTATCTTTTTTAGATTCTTGACAATGTTTTTCCTCTTCCTTTCCATGGTGCCAGCCTTTAGGTTCATAGAAATTTTGGCCTTGGCTTCTTCATAATTACCAAAATGTTTAACAGTATTGTGAATTTCAGCTGCTAGTAAAGCTATTATGGCAACAGATGTTTCATCTATATTTACTTCATAAGGTAATGACCTTAACCATGATACCCTAGATACTACAGCCTAAACATAAGTGAAATTTGTGTCTACAAGAAAGCACACATCCTCATAATGTTTTTCCACTAATGAACTAGGAATTCTGCTTCTCAGTCTCATACTTTTCTTGAACTCCACAAAGTATGTTCCCATTACATTATCAAAATTATCACCTAACTATTGAATCAATACATTTATCTATTGGGTGATAGGTCTATCTATTTTTCATGCTATGTCTTCAAAGGTAGGAAAAGTCTTTTGAACATAGAAAAATATGCATACAAGATAAGATCCAAACTTACACACAAAATTCTTCACTTTCCTGATTGATGCAAGGTTCTCAGCAAGCTGTGTTAGCTATAGCTCAGCCAGGTCATATGTGTGATCCTACTTGATGATTTTCCATGCTTGGTCTACTGCAACACAAGGCACACTATCCATTCGGCTTGACTAATAGAACTTGTGAGCTATAACCCTTACTACAAAATCAAGTTCCAAGTCTTTGATGGTGTAAATTGTCATTCCTCTCTTGTTCCAAACACCTTTAGTGACCTTCTCTATGTCTTCTTTACTCTGGCATTTCATGGTCCTTTTCTCATTGATAGTAGGGTAACTAGTTACCCGATGTTTGATATCCTTGGTAATCTTTATTGGTCCATTCTCCAGCCTATTGCTCATATCATGTACCCTACTAAGAACAATTTTGATCCATTCTTCCCTAAAATTCCTTGGAAACTCTAGGGCTTGAGTTAACCCCTCTTCCCTAAAATTCCTTGGAAACTCTAGGGCTTGAGTTAACCCTCGCTTGACTAGATGATTGTGTTCAAGTTTTAGGGCTCCATCTATACATAGTTTCTTGTAGGATTCCCTCAGCTCTTGGTCTCCAACTTCACTGATTTTACACATGTAGCATGCCCTAATGTCATGAATCATAAGTACCTTCAGAGGGATCAAAGATAGGGCTCCATTTAGATCACCCTTGATAGCATTCTCAGGAATGGCTTGAAAGTTGGGAGGCACATAGGTGTCACTCCTCACCAATTGAACTTCTCTCAATTCCATCTACATTCCCTTAACTGGTACAAATGAACTAGCAGCCATGATTTCAAGATAAAAGGGTTTCAAAGATGAAACAGAGTACCTCGACAATTGTTGAAGTTCACACTTTTGTTGAATGGCCAATGACACACTATAGAATTCTTCAAAAATATCTACTGAAATCAAGTTCACCAATGCTTCAACACTTCAAGAAATCTCAAATCACAAGATGAAATTAATCGTGAATGGTTCATTCCTTTATAGGCTCTAAGGTAGGTTTGCAATAAATGTTTTGTCCATTGGAGTTAGTGCAAAATACTTATCCTCAGATGACTCTAAAAATCTCTTAGTCGCAACACAAACTAGCTCAGCACATATGTCGATGAGCTCGGTCTCAGTATAATATTGATGCTCAGCACCTCCAGTGTTTAAGTGACTTTTCTCGGTACTTTATCTTTAAAATATGTCATGATGCATCTTATCATATGTAGATAAGGAATTTGGCACAATATATGTTAGGAACTAATGTAAGATATGAAATTTAAATACAGTTCATTACATACCTCTATTTCTTAGTTTGAGATGGTGTGATCACCTGATCCATTGGATTGGGTGACCTTAGCTTTAGTAGTTTCACTCCTTCTCGGTTCTATTTTACTTACCCATGTCTGGTTCATCTGTGCTCTAATTTCCTCAACAGTAAGATTAGGTACTCTTGTCTTGCACTCTCTCTTATTATGACCAATTTTCAAACAACTAAAACAAACTAGGCTTCCATTCATCCAACTCTTAGATCTTCCTCTAAAATGAGTCTTTATGCAGTCTTTAGGTGCATGTTCATACTCTTCATGGTAATGACAAATTTTCCTTGTGTTATATCCCAATTGTTAGTGTTGTCTTTTCTTGGTGCTTTAGCTTGTGTCTTTGATGTCCATTGTTGTTTAGCATTTGATCTGCAATCTTGTGCCTTATGTCCAAATTCTTGACAGTTGTAACAATATCCATTGATCCTTGATGTGGAAGGTGCATCATTTGCCTTGGCTCAACATTCATGTGCTTTATGTTCAAACTTCTTACAGTTAAATAAATAACCATTGAACTTGGGTTTAGGATTGGACTTACCATTCTTGCTTTGGTAGATGTTTACTGTATGTCCCAATTTTCCACAGTGATGGCATACATGTTTGTTGTTCTTTGACATTGCATTCCTTTTTTCACCAATCTTAGATGATTCTCCTTTCTTAGTAGATGTCTTTTGTTCAATGTGACCTAATCTAGAAGAATATTTTTATCTCCTTGATGCTTCCATCAAGGTTTTAAAATGATTCAAAGCTTCATTAGGTTTATTCAACCTTTCATTTAGTTCTTTCTCAGATCTCAATTCATCCTTCAATTGACTGTTCTCAGATCTTAGATTCATTATTTCCATGTCTTTCCTATTGATCTCCTGATTCGCAAGTAGTAGTTGATTTTCAATGTCAACCTGATTGTTTGTCATCATTTTTACATCATGTGTCCTTTCATCAAGTCTGACAGTCATCATTCTTTTATATTCTTCATTTATAGCTTTGTCATCTTCAACTTTCTTCATTTGTTCCACTACTTCACATAGTCTTACTGTCTACATTTCTTGTTCTCTTTTCAGGTTCCTGACTTCTTCACACAATGCATTGTTCCTTTCTAGTAGATCTACAATTGCTACATCACTCTCAGTAGAATCTCCATTCTGAAATAGATTTGTAGTGTCTTCTTCTTGATAACGAGTATCATTCATTTTTTTTGCCAAATCTTTCCTAGATGTCAATGACTTCTTCAATTCCTATCTAGTTGTCTCAAACTGATGTAAAGATAGCTGAATTTCAATCTTCTGATTCTCAATGACTTTACCCAATCTGTAAATCTCCATCTCCAAATCTGTACACTCAATTTGATTAAAACTTCTTATAGGAGAACTTAACTCTGATACCAATTGTTGGAAATACAAGAATGGGAAAGCAAGATATCGAGAGAGGGGGGGGGTGAATCAGATCTTGAACTTTAATCACTTTTAAACAAACTGATCCACAAACATATAAATATGTAATTGATCTAACATCTAGTAACATCCATGACAATAAATGAATAACAAAATACACAGAATTTGGTAACCCAAAAAACCAAATAGGTAAAACTAGGGTGGGGATGACACCCATAAATTCTTCACTACTACAGCAATAAACTATGCCTATTAGGGCTAAAAATGTTTGATTACAATATGCAATCTACCTGGTTAAAGGTCTACCCAATTAAGAGCTTTAGATTATTATAATCTACCTTTTGAAAGGATTTCAACTTATAGTAAAGTAAGCACTCTGCTAAGAGATTTAGTAAGGTCTGCTAGAACCACTCTTTTAAGAGATTTAACCTAGTACACCTATTAGAATGTCTCAAGTACTGATCCTTCGATGTGCTCTTGAAGCTGATAACGGATCTCCTCTTTACAATACCTTTTTTGATCTTATAATCTGATATGTCTTTACTTTGTTGTTCACTGCTCTATCACTCTCTTTGTTGTTCACTGCTCTATCACTCTTCAAGATTTATGCTTCCTACACAAAATAAACCTCTGCACATCTCTAATGAATGCACACCCTTCTTCACTCCATACAAAATTAGGGTAAGAAGCAATCTTATATATCTTTACGAATTTGGCAGTGAGATTTAGATCAACAACCAAGATCTAATACTTATGCCTCCGAGGCATTCCAATTTTTTGATTGGATTCATGCCATGCATAGGATAAAACAATTAAATGCATAATTAACTCTGTCAAGAATATTAAATGATCACATATGTTGGCCCAAAACTCTCATAAGTCGGCTAAAACATTTTACGTTAAAGCTTGTGTCATTTTTGACAAGTATGTCAAAAACTGTCTTGCTGGGCACTTAAGTCTCCTGTTGCTCAGCACGGACTTGCCGGGTAGCTCGACATCTATGATCTTTTATTCTCGGCAATGACTTGCCAGGTGGCTCGGCCTATACTATTTTAGCTCAGCCACAGTGGTAGCCAACCAAAACTGCCTAAATAAATGACTAAGTGTGGACACTAAATAATCAACAAAAACTTAGAGATTAATAGTTTTTATAGATAGTCTACCAATAGAGGTATAACTATGGAGGTTTTTTGTCTTTATTTTGATAATAGTGTAGTATGAATCACCATGGAACTTCTGATATAGTGTAATATTTATAGAGACTAAGAAATAGTCTTCCTTTCATGTATTTTAAAAGACATACTATATTGGGTAAAGTCAAGGTGTGCCTTTCTACAAATATTTGAAGGAATGATTAAATGCTTTGTTACTAA
>MU223757.1:264004-279740 GCA_018584345.1 Thuja plicata
AAGAATAATGCTTTATTTGTGCAACATAGGATAAGAAGAAAAGTGGGGATTTTTTATTTAAATAAAAGAGAAGGAAATTCCTTTTAATTAAATAAAGGCTTAGGATAAAGTGATTTTATTATTTAATGAAAAGAGATTTTTAATTAATTAAAAGAGAGCATGTTCTCTTGATTAAATAAGATTTTTATTTTTATTTTTTTTCTCTTTTAAATTAAATAAGGCTCAAACCTTAGGAAATATTAAATTGATTATGATTTGATCAAGGAAATTGATATAATTGATATTGTTGATATTTGAAAATATTGATTCAGGGATTTGATAAATTGAGAAATGGGGCCCAAAGTCTAGGTGACCATTTTAGGGTGCATACAGAAAGGAGCATGATAAAATAAAAAAGGACTCCAAAATGAGTATTGAGGAGAGGTTGTAGCAACAACTATTTACTTGATAAATAGAAGTCTAACAAATGTAGTGCATGAAAAGATTTTTCTTGAGGCATTGGAAAACAAATAGATGGATGTTTGAACATTTGAGAGCATTTAGGTGTGTAGCATATGCACATGTTCCAAAGGAGAAAATGGAAAATTTGGATGATAAGGGTGTGAAGTGCATCTTCACAAGCTATAGTCCTAAATCAAAGGCATATAGGTGTAATAACCCTATCACCAAGAAGATCATCACAATTAGAGATGTTGATTTCATTGAGAGTGAGTAATGGGATGGCTTAGTAGATACATCTTTAAACACTTAAAGTAAAGTGCCTATTTTTTATGAAGAAGATGAGTGTGATTATCTACATGATCATGAAGTAGAAGATATAGAGAGATCTGAATAGCTCCTAACAAAACCTACCAAAAATAGGTAGAAAGGAAAGTAGCCATACACAACTAGAGAAATAATTCCTGAGAAGTCCTAGCAACTCTAGATTGGTACACAAAGAGCTACACATGGTTCCAAACAACTCCTAATTGGGAATACATAGAAGAGAAACAATAGTAGTGAGATTTCTGACCCCACTCTTATCTCCTTAATGCCAAGAAAGACTAAGATTCTAAGGGAGATCTACAAAGATGAAAGGTATGAAGAAGATTTTGATGAAAATGTAATTTTTTTATTATTTTCTCATAGTGGTCCAATATTATTTGAGGATAATGTCAAAGGAAAAAAATGGTGTGAGGCTATAGATGAGGAGATAAATGCAAAAGAGAGAAAGAAAACAAGGGAGCTAACTGATTTTCCTCCAAACAAATAAGTTATTGGGGGAAATGGGTCTATAAGACCAAATGCAACACTAAAGGAAAAATAGATAAGCATAAGGTATTAATGGTGGTCAATGTGTACAAACAATAGTTTGAGAGAGATTATGATGAGACATATTCCCATGTTGCAAGGATGAAAAACATATGTTTTTTCATAGAAATCATAGCCCGTCATAAGTGGAAGGTATTTCAAATGGAGGTGAAGGTTTCCTTCCTTAATGGAGTGTTGAAGGAAGAGGTTTATGTGGAGAAGCCACCTGGTTGTGAAGTTTTGGTCATGAAGACCAAGTGTATAGGTTGAAGAAACCTCTTTTTGGGCTAAAGAAAGCTCTAAGGGAATGGTACAATAGGATTGACTAATATATGATGAAAAATAGCTTTATAAAAAGAGATGATGAGACCACTCTTTAGATCAAGACAACTAATGGTGAAATATTAATTGTTTCCTTGTATGTTGATGATTTAGTTTTTACTGGGGATAATTTTATCCTCATTTTTTATTTTGAAGAGACCATGGAAAGTGAATTTGAAATTACAAATATAGGTTTCATGAGATATTTTCTAGGCATAGAAGTAAAAAAAATGAATGATGGTATTTTTATCTCTCAAGAAACATATGTAAATAAGATGTTAGATTGATGTAGGATGCATAATAACAAGCCTTGAACAACACCAACACCCATTGGTTTTAATTTGAACAAGAAATATTGTAGCACCAATGTGAATCTAACTTTATATAAAATATTAGTTCAAAGTTTAATGTATCTAATGACAACTATACATGATATAATAAGGCATATAGTAAGTTTGTTTTTTAGATTTATGGAGACCCAAAAAGAGTCACATTGGCAAGGGGGTAAGATAATCTTGAAGTATGTATATTGTACTAAAGGATATGGTATTTTGTATACTACACAAAATGAGTTTGGACTGCTTGGTTATGTATTATCCTAAAAAGCAAGAATCCTTGATTAGGTACTCATTTGTAGATCCATTTTAGTATGTATGGGTTCCCACATTGATCTCACAGTCTCTTAATGCTTATTGGACCTTCAAATTAACATTATAAGTCCTATATTGAATCAATTTATTCAAAACTTGAGGTTAGCCCTTATTTCTAAGTGTGCTCCTCTATTTTTTTTCTAATCAAATAATTCATTTCAACACCAAGGCCCTGTATCCCTATTTGTGTCCTTTGCAACCTATTTTAAAATAGAATTTAGTTCTACCTATAAATCCTACACCTACTAACTTTTTGGGACCCACAGTCCAAAATTGATCCCTTATAAGGTGATTTACAATTCAGATTAATTTCTATCTTATGTATCCTTATGAAATTTCCTTTCATTTTCAAGGTTGATTCCTAAATAGGGGTTTGAAAAAGGAAAACCTCTTTATCCAGCCTTCTTTCCTATTTTTTTGTGTAGGAATAGGTTACAACCAAAACCGACAGTAATTGATGACATTGGAAACATGTCCTTAGGTAAATGATTATATTGGAAAAATGTGTTGGGATAGTAGAAAGGTGTGTACTAAGAGGGGAGGGGTGAATCAGTACCCTTAAAAAATTTCAACCAAATCTTTGTAACCAAATATTCTGATATAACTAACTGGGTAGATAATCTTTCACCAAACATGTAATGTCACTGCTGAAATGTAAATGCATGGAAACCAAACATAAACATACATGAAATTTAAATACTCATGACACTAGTATTTTGGTATCACAGAAAGGCCCTGTTAGAAGGTAAAAATTACGGTGGGGATGAGACCCACAAAACTTCACTACTGCAGTAAATAAGGTAACTTGTTAAAGGTTACAAAGATTGATCACTTCTGATGATCATACCCTATTAGGAGTAAACATGAGATTGATTAGATCTACCTCATATGAGGATTTAGAAACACATTTTATTTGCGCAATCTGTTAAGAGATTTATACAAATATGGTTAAGTATACTCTATTAGGAGATTTTCGGTTCTATTACAATTGTTAGTGAGTAGGATAATTGTGATCTGAATAAATACAATCTCTATATTGTGAATACAGATCCTTTAAGTGCATATAAAATGTATCACCTTACTGTGAATGATAATACCTTTTGCTTTTTTCTGCTCGGTAGCCTTACCTCTGTTCTAAAAATTGATTACTGTAATTGTAGTCCTTTTCCTAAAACCCTTGTTTGATCTATGATGTCTATATTATGACAGGTACTTGATCATTACTTGATCCACATACATTATAAATGACATCTTTACATTATATATATCAAACCTTATGACCTAATTAGGGTTTTACAATGTCTTACAAGAGCTAACATCAATGGTGTACAAAATTTACATTGATCATCTAAACATAGGAGATATAAACAATTAATGTTGTGAATCCATAATTAATGTTCTCCTCGATCATTGTAAACCATCATCTAAATAAAAAAAGTTGTTACCTAGATTGATGTGCCATAACAAAATTTTATGTTATCTGTGTCTCTCAATGTAGACTGTGTGCTTAGTGTATACTGCTGCTTGGTAAATTCTATTTTCTTGGTGATCATTGCACTCAGTTAACTCTATGTGTGATTAGTGCACTCGATAAACTTTGTACTTTGGTGATCATACCGACTAATATGTCTCTGACTTTGTTATCGACAAGGCATTTTGAATGCTTGAATACTAATCACAATCTTCAAAGCTGATTTGGAGTAATGTTATCCCCCTTTGGCATCAGTATTAAAAACTTATCATATATGAGTTTACATAGTGACTCCCACTTTGTACATGATCTATATATGTATATGACTCTCCCTGATTATAGTCTCCCCCTTTACTATACATATATACATATATTTTCCCCCTTTTTTGAAATTAATGACAAAAGGAATAAACTTACAACTTGTAAAAAATGTTAGGATGGGCCTTCTGTAGATTTTCCATCAACTTTTCCCATTCCTCCTTTAGGTGCTCAAGGGTCAAAATCTTGAGATTCAATTGAGCATGCTTATCATATATTCTCTTTGTAACTTATAGTTCTGGGGTAGAAATCAAGTTCTTTTCCAATATCACATGTTTCTAAATCATAAATAAATGTGGTAGTAACGTTGCCTATAGCTCAGTTACCTATTATCTGATATTTTCCTCTTCTTTCTTCAAATCTAGTATCAACCGCTGGTTTTGTATAACCTTGGTGTAATGCATGTTTCTCAGTTGACAAACTATTAGTACTATTTTTTAGATCTTGATTTAATTTCTTCATCTTCTCACTAATCTTGATAGTGAAGAGATTTAGAGCACATAACTTTTGTAGAATTGTAATGGCTTCAGTAATAACATTTCTAATCCATTTACAAATTCTGACAAAGTTACCTTGTTTACTGCCACAACCTGGCTGATTTTCTCATTAACCTTGTACTGAATCTTGATTTCTTCTCTTTCCTCTAACTTCTACTCAGCATCAATGTATGGATTTTTTATTGCCTTGGTGAGAAGCTCAAGTTGATCAAGTATGGGCACTTCTTCATCAATGTTCACATCAGGAAAAACTTGTATCACAATATCCTTAGTGGTCTCTAGCACATGTGCACTTTTACGTTCTTGTCTTAGCTTATCTCGTGCTTCTTTTCAGGTGCAGAGTTCACCATATCTCATCAAAGTGTCAGGGTCAAGTGTTTGGGGATCACAATAAAGAATGTGAATGATTTCATAAAATTTCATGGGACCCTTGCTTCCTTTCTTCCTTTTCTTCTTCTTCTTTTCTTTTGTGCTCAACGAAGGAGATAGTGTTAGAGCTAATTGAGCCTTTTTCTCATTTTCTTGATTTGGGGGCTCATTCGGTGTGATGCCTTGTGAATGTTCCTCGGTAGCTAAACTGGTGTCAGTAGTAGAGGTGTCTACTATCATTGTATCGGTGTTACCTTAATCTTTGTCTACTGCATTAGTGGTGTCTTTAGGTGCATCACCTTGTGTTGTCCCACAACTATGCCTGGTCTCTTTACCATGTGTATCACCACTATCTTCATTTGTGTCTATAACCTACTTGGGTGTCTTCTATCATTCTTCACTCTCAATCTCAATAGATCATACCAAAATAGGCAATTGGCCTGGTAGCATTGCTTGAGTGACCTCTATTGTGTCTTGCTCATCTATGGTCTTGGTAGCTCTGATTATCTCATCTTATTTAGCCTTGTCATCAGGATCACCTTCAGTTATATCATTTATAATGATCTTTGGATGACCTAGATTTGTCAATAGTTTAGGAATACCATCCAGTACATTTTCAACAGCTACATCTTCAACATTGATAGGCTCTATGCTTGGTCAGTGTCCCTCGGTGTCAAATTTAGATGCAATGTCTATTGCTTCCTTGGTGTACTTGGTTTCCTTGGGTGGAGTGAATAGATATTTCCAAATCTTAGTGCCCTCTTCATTGACATCCTTCATATTTCCTTGAGGAATATTCAATATTATTTCTTTCTTAGTCAATTTCTTGGCATACTGTTGCATAATATCTTCAACCTATTCTAATGTACATTCAGCCTTTAGTAGAGTGAGAGCTGCCTCTCTCATCTGTTTCTCAGTGTTGAGTGCATATGTCCATATGGATGATATATTATCATACAATTATTATGGAATATAAGTAGAAAATTCAATAGGGTCTCATTTGAAATTGATCATTATACCTATGACAGCTTCTTCAATTTTGTTATGATTCTTGGTATTCACATATGCATAAGTGTGTAGCTTAGGATGTGCTAACCATCTAATTTTCTTGATGGCATATGCAACTTCATCAATAGTCTTTGGTGCCTTGTTCTGCACAACCTTAAATTATTCATTATTTTCATCAGAATCATCCTTGTCATCCTTATTCCTTATGTATTTGTTTCTTTGTCTCGATGTTGGATTCTTGGTAGTTCCTTTATGTTTCCTTTTATGATACGTGACTTTCAGTGATGGACTTGTTATCTTTTCAATTCCTTTCTTTAAAGGTGCTGAATCTTTTTTCACCAATTGTGATCTTGTCATTGGTGGAGACTCAGTCTTTATGTATTTTCCCTTATTGGCCCTGGGTGCCTCAACTTGTGCTTCATCAGACTAGGTGGCATCACCATCTTGTTTAAGCTCATCATCTTTACCGACTGAGGTCTACACCTTGGTATCATCCACTGACTTGTCCAATTCTTCATTAGTGATAGAAAATTTTCTTTTTAAGGTCTTGACTATCTTGGTCTTCTTCCTGCCCATCTTTTCAATTTGTAGGCCAATTGATATCTAGGTCTTTGCTTAGTCATATGTGGTAAACCTCATGGAATATTTTTCAACTAGTTCATTGAGTAAGTTTTCTATAACATTAGAATCAATGTCAATGTTGATTTAATATTCCATCAAAGGTAGCCATGTTGTCCTCGGTTGTACTGCTTTGATAAGAGTAGTATCTATGTCAACTATAAAATAGATTTCATCCTTGTGTTTGTCTACCAACTACATGGGGATAAATGTTCTCTTTTCCATCCTAGCTTTGAAATTAGCAAAATAATCATTCATAATGGGTTCAAAATTTTTACCTAAACTAGTAATAAAATCACTAATTTGTAGTGTAATTGGTCAGTTGGTCTTCTATTTCATGTTATCGATGGAGGGAAAGAAATTTTGTAGATAGAATAATGTGCATAGAAGTAGTGAGCCAAACTTACAAGTGTTCAACCATGTTGATTTGATATTTCTCATATTCTCTTCAAATTGTCTCTGCAACAGCTCGATGAGGTCAAGTTTTAAACCTTTCTTTATAATGTTTTAGGCAATGTCAACAACACCACATGCTATGTTGTTTGGTCTACTTGAATGGAAGATCTTGTAGCCAATAACATAAGCACCAAACCTAAGTTCATGATCACTGATTAAGGTGATCTTTAGAACTCTTCCATCCCATTCCGCTCCTATAAGATTTTCTATCTTCATTCTGGGCGGTTGCCTTAGGGATTTTGATTTTTCTGATGTGGGGTACCTGGTTACTACGTGAATCACATCTTTACTTATCCTTTTTGGTTCATCTAGCCAGAGCTTTCCATCATGTATTCTACTCAAGATAATTCAGATCCATTCGGTTTGAAATACCTTTGGAAAATTTAGGGCATTGGTTAACTCTTTGAATTCTAGATGTTTATGATCATCCTTTATTTTATGATCTATGCAAAGTGACTGGTAAGTTGACATGATCTCAAAATACCCAATTTCACCTATCTTAGAGTAAATGTATGCACGCACATCTTGAACCAATAGAACCCTAGGCAGAATCGATGAAAATGCACCTTTTTCGTCAGGTTGGGCTACAACCTGTAGATGTATCTTGTAGTTTGGCTTTGTGCAAGTGGAGTTCTTACCAAGAACTAAATTTTTCTCCTTCTCAATCTTTGCCTTCATAGTTTGAGATGAGGATGCCATTGATTTCTGATAAAAGGTTTCCACGAAAGTGTTTGTATGACTTGGAAAGTGAAAAATGTGTAACAAATAACCTATTAGCGACTCAAAATATGCTTTGAATCTCTTCAAAATCCATGAAATGCTTTGCTTACAAATTTTCTATCTGTTACTCTACTCTGCTCAGTGATCGTTGTGTGAATAAATGAGTTCACATCGATTAAATTTATACCAAATAACTTTAGTCAACGCAATAAATGCTTGCCACCAACCAATTGGTAGACAAACATGATGATTGGTTAACACTAACAATACTTCATCTCAGTGAGTGTTACAAATGCTCGGTTTCCTTAGTAACTCGGTTGTCTCTCACATATTCACCGACTGGCATTATTAACTCGGTACATATTAACTGACTGAACTAGATCAAAGTAATCAAAATAAAATACCATACTGCAACTTAATTCATGCTAATTTGTCATTTGTACAATGAATATAGGAACTAATGTAAGATATAAATTTGTAAAACATAGTTCCATACTTGCTTGTATTGCTTAGGTGGAGATGGTGGAACCACCTAATCCATCGAATGAGGTGTCACTGATTGTTGTGCTTGGTCTTGCAGTATCATTTGATGCTCTCCTCCATATTTGATTTTTGATTCTCACAATTTCTTCAATTATATTTTCATTTCCATAAGTATTTATTTGGCCTGCACAATCTCTGCTTAAGTGATTCAAATTTGTAAGTGTGAGCATGTCATTTCAGAGTTTAACTAATTCCTTTACTTAGATCTCCATTGTCTCATAAATTTTTTTTCTATATGCCCATATTTACCACAAGTTTTACAACTACCCCAAGTGTTGTAATCCAAAGCATAAGAATTACCTTGCCTTCTCAGCTAATTTACCTTTCATTGTCCTTTAGGCTTCCAGATTTGCTTTGTATTATTCCTGCATGCTTGTGATGTATGACCATATATGTTGCAAGTTTGACAATATTTGTCCATGTATGGTTTCTTCTATATTTTTTCAACTTGTATCTGCACTCATGTGCCTAACATCCATGCTTATTATAGTTAACCAAATACCAATAAATTTAGGAGGGTTTCTAGGAGTACCTTTTGCTTTTCTTCTACAAACATTTGATGTGTGGCCTAGTTTTCCACAATGATGGAAAGAGGGCTTCTTAGGCTTCAGATTTGAGTACACATTTATCTGTTCAAATTTATTTGATGATTCTCCTTGCTTGGTATGCCCTAATCCAGTTTTGTTGTTCAGTCTTCTTTGATAGTTTAGAAATTCATCCATTCTCTTAGTATTGTCTTCGGGTCTCTTTATTACTTCATTATATTGTTGTAGAATCTGAAAGAAAACTAAGTGTGCAGAAAACACTTCCCTACACTAAACTCCCAAGAAGAGGATCGTGCAAATTCATATTTAACCCTTATCAATTACAAAATGATAATACAATAGCATGCATACATAGAAAAATGAGAATGACACAATGATTTACCCTAGGGAAAACCTTTCAGTAAAAAACCCCAGCACTCCAAAACCTGCACAATGTATTAATAAAAACTATTACTGTTTACAATACACTTGCAATGAAAGTTCTTCCAGGAGATAATCAACGCTTGAAGAAAAATCTGGTAGCATAACAACATACCAACAATACGCTAACTTCTCTCCTGATTTGCAACCCTAAAAATGCTTATATCATGCGCTTCCCTTTTTAGGGCAACTTCCAAATGTAGTCATATTAGGGTTTTACCATTCTTTGAGAAAATAGGAACCTGAACCCCATGGTTGCAGAAGAGTGTACAGTACTCAACATGATCAGTTGCCACATGTCTTGCATGTCTTCACCTGTCATCAAATATTTCACAATTAGCTCTTACAATATTAATGACCGTCATAGGAATCTGTCATAACCATTTCAGTCATTATTACCTTACACATTGTCCAAAGTGCCAACATTTGGCAGATAACCTCTACCACAGAAAAGGGATGCCTAGATCCACCTAGACCAAGTTTGATCATCCTTGTCATCTTCCAAGTGGAGTGAAAGCACAACATGTCCACTCAACTAAATGATAGAATGAATATCAAACTTAAATACATTATTTGCAAACAATTAATTATAAAACAAATAATATCAAAATTAAGGAAATATACAAGATTGAGACACCTTATTCCTAACAGAATCTTCAATTTATTTCTTAGTTTTTCATGCTCTTCTTTCAATACACCAACATCTTCTATTTTTCTAGCAAGCTCAGTATTCACTTAGTTTGCCTCATGACTCATAGCAACCACTTGATTGGTGATCTCAAAGTAATGTTCAGTAAGTCTCATTATCTCAGATTATTTTTCTTGTAACTTTTTAGTCATCTGTCTTCTGTCATCAACAACCATGTTTCTATCTTATTCATCTTTCTTTGCATGATTCAAGACTTCAACCATTCTAACCATTTGTGTATCTTTACCGATCTTTAGTGCTTTCACTTGTTTAGTAAGTTGTTGATTGTTCTTAAATAGCTTTGATATGATTCCTTCATATGCATCTGATATACTACCATATTTAGATCTAGATGTGTCAAATGGGTCATGAATCTCTTCTTCCTGATAACCACTCTCATGACAGTGAAGTTTCATATCCTTTCTCTTAATCAACATCTCCCTGAGTTTCTCTTTAGCTTCCTTGTATTGTTTGACATAGATATGCAACTCTAACTTCTAATTTTCAATAGTTTTATCAAATTTATACCTTTCCATTATAAGATATTTTCTCTTCAATGATTAAACTTTCTAAACAAGAGAACCAGCTCTGATACCAATTGTTGGGATAATAGAAAGGTGTGTACTAAGAGGGGAGGGGTGAATCAGTACCCTTTAAAAATTTCAACCAAATCTTGGTAAACAAATATCCTGATATAACTGACTCAGTAGATAATCTTTCACCAAACATGTAATGTCACTGTTGAAATGTAAATGCATTTAAAACAAACATTAACATACATGAAATTTAAATACTCATGACACTAGTATTTTGGTATCACAGAAAACCCCTATTAGAAGGTAAAAACTATGGTTGGGATGAGACCCACAAAATTTCACTAGTGCAGTAAATTAATTAGCTTGTTAAACCTTACAAAGATTGATCACTTCTGATGATCTTATCCTGTTAGGATTAACAATGAGATCAAATAGATCTACCTCATGTGAGGATTTAGCAACACAATTTATGTATGCACTCTATTCAAAGATGGTTAAGTCTACTCTATTAGGATATTTTAGGGTCTATTACAATCGTTAGAGAGTAAAAAAATTATAATCTCAACAAATACAATCTCTATATTGTGAATACAGATCCTGTAAGTGCATATAAAATGTATCACCTTACTCTGAATGATAATACCTTCTGCTCTGTTCTTCTCGGTAGCCTTGCCTCTATTCTGAAAACTAATTACTACAATTGTAGTCCTTGTCATAAATCCCTTGTCTGATCTCTGATGTGCATAGTATGATGGCTACTTGATCATTACTTGATCCACATACATTACCAATGACATCTTTACATTATATATATAAAACCTTATGACCTGATTAGGGTTTTACAATGTCTAACAAGACCTAAGATCAATGGTGTACAAAATTTACCTTGATCATCAAAACATAGGAGATATAAACAATTAATTTTGTGAATCCATAATTAATGTTCTCCTTGCTCATTGTAAACTATTATCTAAGTCGATAGAAAGTTGTTACCTAGATTGATATCCCATAACAAAATTTTATGTGACTGTTAGTCTGCTCAGTAAATGCTATCGCTTGGTGCTCAGTGTTGTTTGTGTCTCTCGGTGTAGACTGTGTTCTCGGTGTATACTACTACTCAGTAAAGTCTATCTTCTTGGTGATCATTACACTCGGTTGACTCTGTGTGTGATCAGTGCACTCGGTAAAATCTGTAATTTGGTGATAATACCAACTAATATGTTTGTGACTTTGTTACCGAAAGGGTATTTTGAATGCTTGAATACTAATGATAATCTTCAAAGCTCATTTGGAGTAACAACATGTTCCCTCTAGATATAGGGTAAATTTAGCAAGAAGTTATGTTACAACCTCTAGGTTTGAGATCTCCAATTATAGGTCATTCTGATATTTTCATGGTTGGGAATTCAAATCTGCAAAGTCACTTCTCCTATTTCATTTTAGATGCATTCAAATTATTCTCCATTTTTTTTACATTAGTTTTCTTAATTGTATTAGATCATATTTTTTCTTGTTTAGTCCCTTACATATCAATATCACTCCTCTCCTTCTCAATTTAAAGAAACAAAGGAATAAAAACCCTTCATGCATAGATATTTCATTGGTATCCTTCATACCATGTTTTTTCAATCATATTTTTATTGAGGTGGTTTTTTATTCTAATATGCCATATGAATTGGGGAAATTACTCCATTTACTTGATCCCCATTTTATATTGTACATTTTTGTGAATCTGACTGCTCTTACATATTTCTAATTTTGGTTGTTAGATCCTTCTTGTATGACATTTCCACTTTTATTTGGTATTTAGATCTCATTTGTATACACTTTTTCTATCATATCTTTTCTAAATCTTATGTATTTATATATATTTGCATTACAATTTTTCATTCTATGAGTTTGCATTACTAACAAAAAAAGAAAAATACAAAAATAATTTTTATGTTGTTTTCATGCATATTTTCCTTTTAGATTAATTCTATAATGCATACATTTTTCTCAAGGTGATATTGGCTTAGCCTCCCTTTTATCACTTTATCAGTCTCCTAAGGAACCCCTCCCCATGAAGAAATATTAGTGTAACAAGATTTTTTTTACCTTACTTTCAATAATCTCTTGACTGTGCTTCCCTCATGGGAATAATTTTTCTAAAATTTGATAATTCCCCTTGTGATACCTTACCTTTTATTCATTTTAATGACTTTCCATTTTGGAATGAAGCTTTAACGAATTGTGGTCATACTTCCCCTAAATTTTGTTCTATTCATAATGATATCTATATTTTGGATGAATCACTATATAATGACGTTGACAATTATCTCCCTCATGAAGAAATAATGACATTATGGTAAATATTTCTTCTACTCCATCTAGAGATGAAACATTCATATTTGGGGTTGTTCCTTCTCCTAAGACATACCCCCTTTACGAGGACATTTTAGAGCAAGAGGAGAACATTATAAATACCTTTCTTAATACCATGTTACCTTCATTTGACATTCCTTTTAGAGATGAATCATTTATGGAAGTCCTTAAACCCTATTTTTCCTATGCATGAGTCTAAAGGAAGTCTATCCCTAGAGACTAATCTGAAATAATGGTATAGTAGTGCAATCCCAACCTACCACGTGTAACTCTCAAGCCCACCCCACTGTGTTTAAGGAGATAGTAGTTCGGTCACAAACATAAGACAAACACTCAAGAAAGTGGGTGGATAACACACATTCCAAGAAAATGCATAATAGATGACACATGGAGAACACTCAACATGTAGAATAATGCAATACTCAAGAACATAGTGCTATCAAATATGGAGAATTACAATCAACATGTCAGCCAAAATCCAAGGATAATATAACAATAGTAAAGGTACACATGGTCACTACTCAATACTATAATGGTTTGGTGTAGAGACTCAGGAGTGGGAGTGTCATCACATGACACATGGTAGCCCATGTGACTTTGAGAAATCCTTCTCTCATCAAGGAAGCTCTACTAGGTCATATCAATTTCCGTTGACAACAAGCTAAATTTGTACCATATCAACATCCATAGATGGCAAGGTACTATGCCATATCAATTTCTTCAAATGATGACAAGGAAAATATATACCATATCAAAGTCCTTAAACAACAACAATGTAGTCACGATAAATCTCATTGTTAACATTAATAATTATGTTTTTACTTCATTCATTATTTAGTTATCACTTATTAAGAACTCTACCAAGGGATACCCTGAGACCCCTTTGTGTCCTAGCCCACCTTGGAGAGCCACTCCAATCCACTACTCAAACACCAAATAGGCTCATCTCATTGAAAAAATGAGGAACAAACCAAAAATGAAACAAGGCATAAAGAAGAGGAAGACTCAAAGTCATGAAAAACCATAAAGAAACATGGTAACTCAATTGGTCTCAAACCAAGGGTATGGGTCACTCAGACCTCGGCATAGGAGCATAGCTCAACTACGTATCTAGATGTAGTTTCAACACCTACATTCACATGTCACATGCAAGATCCACTCAATCATGGAAGGTGTCATTTCCAAAGATAAGAGAAACAACAATAAGAGCAATAAGGGAAGATATCTCAACTCCCAAATGCTCAAGGTAAATTTTTTTGGATAAAATGCAATAAAGACTCTAATACCAAACTGCTCAATCTGCCACTATGCCAATAGATTGAAATTAAATAGTATCCAACATACATCTCTCAAGGACACAAGGAAAGCTCAAAAATCACAAAATACATCAAAACCCCAAATTCTGGCAAAAATCTGGCAAGAAGTGAAAACCAACAATTTAGTGATTAAAGGGCACATTCGGATAAAAATACTCAAAATTTCCACCATTATGACTCCATAATATTATTATTTGTATTAGAGGCTACAAATTTCCATAATTAGGTTTTTCCAAATATGGTGACAAACAAGTTTTGTATGGCACACAAAATGGTGCACCAACGAAAAAGCCCAAAAAATAAACTTGGAATTTTATGAAATTAAAACTCATTGGTATAAATCCACCTAACATCCCACTTTTCAAATAAAATGCCAAATTTGGGTGCTTAACAAAAATTTAGTAGCATAACTATGCTAAAATCCCAAAATGCAAAGTAGGAAAACACATATAAATTTGCATAGACCCAACCAGGTTATATAAATACACTAAATTTTGGGGGAATACTAATTCTCAACCCACCAATCTAAAGCAACTAATTTCATATAAAAATACTGAGTATAAAAGAAACACTGAGATGCCCTACCTTACATGAATGGTAAAAACCAAGGAAAGGAAGAAAATAATGGAGACTCCATGAAAATGCAAATGACTCCACAAGAAGTTAAGCAACGATGATAGCAATCCAACGAGACGCTACTCACAAAAATATGGAAATGATCACACCCAACAAACAAATATTCAAATTTCTCACAAGAGGGTTTGAGTAATTTTTGCTCTCCAAAATGCAAAAGTGAGAAAATGAGTTCTAATTTCTCATTATAAATCACTTTTAACTAAAAACCAAAAAGGCCAAAATAAAACCAATTAAATTAAATAAATCAAAACTCCACAAAAAGCTCCCAAACTCAGCCTAGATTAATTTAATCAATTCTAATTAAATGGAATAGAAAAATGACAAAATTTACAGAAAATATAAAATAACTATATAATAATTAAAATCAACATTATTAATTAAATCCTCTTCCGCAATAATTGTAGGAAATCTAATGCACAGATACACAACTGGTCTTTCAAAAATGTAATATGAATCTTGATTTACCAACACGTACCAGAGGGAATAATGTATTAATTATAGATATGTCGTCCATACAGGGATGACATTGGCTCAATAGGAAAGGCCAAAACTACAATCTCCTATGCCTATTTCCAGGGATATAGGCACACACTCAATTCTTGAAACTCAGGATGAATATGCCTAGTACCCATTCATTGAAACATGAAAACATCAAGTACCACTAATACATTTGTGGTCGCTTTGCGACGGCTATGTGTCTCAATTGCGACAACAATGTGTCGCAATTGTGACAGGAATAGACGTCGCTATTTTTTAGTCACAAAATACGACGTCTTTCCTTTTCTGTCGCAATTACGACTTCAATCCGTCTCTATGTAGCCCTATCAACCTCGGCATTTGGGGCATCGCCAATACAGGAAATCCATCGTAATTATATGTGTAAGCGTCGCAATTGCGACGTCAACCCAAGCAACTGCGACGGTTTTTAGGCGTCACCAATACAGCGAGCCCGTCGTAATTCTTGGGGTAG